>JAMPIV010008145.1:0-92168 GCA_024509875.1 Oreohelix idahoensis | reverse complement strand
TTTTTTAAAGTTTGGGTGATTTTTGTGGTTATAGAATGATAAATTAATAATGGGAGGTTTTTGAGTAGTATTGGGGTTGGATTGGGTGAGGGGTAAAATGAAAGGTTTAACTTTCGCACAGTGGGGGGGATCTCCTGCTTTCCAACAAAGCTAGTAAGAAACATTGATAATTGGTTGGTCTGTTTTTTGTTCCACAAAGACGCCACTAACAGGTGTGGTGGAAACAGCGATAGATTGATCAATTTGTTGTTGCCCTAAGACCCACTGGGGCGTACTGGCCACATACTGCTTTGCCTCGGTTGATGGCTTAAGGATGGAAAGAAGAAGAGAAGGTGCTACACTGATTCATATTTGATTTCTCTTTCTTCACCTGGTGTTCGTAGGTCATTGACCTGACTTGGACCTGTCAACGTTTGTTTGTGTCGCAACACAATCTGTTCTTTTGTTTTCTTCACTTGTAAGTTGGCCTTGGTTGACTAGTAATCATGGGGGCCCCAAACGTGTGTCACTTGATGTTACAAAAACCGACCTGTTGATGTATGTTAGGTGGTGTTCTCCGTTGTTTTAGAGGTCTGATATGTGCTCATAATCCATCTTCTGTTGTTATTATACAAATTTGTTGATCAGTCGTTGTAACGTTATTTACTTCCCATATCTTTCGTTGTGTGATTCCGTTGATAAAATTTTCTAACAGCTATGCGAGGTGTCTTCTATTTAGGACTACTCCAATCTGCTCTTGTTTCGACCGACAGTGTCTCTTTCCCATTTTCTAATATGTTGTTGTTGCTGCTGTTGTTGCTGTACATATAACGTATTTTGTTGTTGCTGTATATTTATTAAATGTTGTTGTTGTTGCTGTTGTAGCAGTAGTTGTTGCTGATCAAGCTGCTTTTGCAACGCTTGTGGATCCATGATAGTAATTAATAGTGATTAGGCCTGTCTGCTATCACTAAACAAAAGTGGCTGTTCGCTTGCCAGAATGAGTATGCTTTCACAAACGAAAAAGGGCTAGTCACGGCGTAAATGTTTACAGTATGCTTTCACTAAACAAAAGGGCTTGGTCACGGCACCAAGTAGAGTTAATTGTGACCGCTGCTGGTTACAACATCAATGAAAGAATGTGTGTGTGTCCGTCAGCTGGTCGGGTCAGTTCAGTTAATGGTGTTGAGCGCAGGTAAATATTTTGAGGTGCGCTAACTTTTGTACGTTTCTTGGTTCAAGTCGTTACAGGTCTGTCCGCCTGAGATGGAAATTCTTGACCTTATTGTATTCTTCCTTCCCAGAGTTCGTTTTTATTCGTACCCTTTTTTATGGTTAGTGAAAAGCAATGTCTTGCATAGTGGTTTATTTAGTCAAATAATCCAACCATAATATTTCAAGGAAAACTCAGCAATGTAGAAAAATAAAATATAGTTTATTAACGTAATTGGAACAGCAATGTTATTGACACAATGATGAAGCACTTACTTCTTTCTTACCCAAAGCAGTGAGTATCCAAAAATGAAAATGGAAATCCACATGAATAATATATCTAATAGGGTAAAATACAAACTTGTCTACTTAAAAAAAATACTAGTCTAACTTGAAAAACTTGTCAAGTTAAAAACAACTTGTCTTGATAATCTCAAAGACGAAATTCTGAAAAAAAATCCTCTCGCCTAACGAATCCTAAAATATGTACAAGCCCTGGATCCTGTCAATCGCCCAAGTCTCCTCTTTATATACTGCCCACTCTTTTTTTCCCGCCAATTTTCACACGATGCTTTATTATTCACTCGGCACCAAACGTCTACATTTGCACTTCTCTCCTCAGCTTTTCGACTTTTTGCACACGACTCTTACTCTAGCAATGGAAAAAAACAAGACGTGCAACTTTCTCCCAAAATTTTCCATTCAATAAACAGGCACTTACTATCTTGTTGTTCTGGGACAGCTTTTTCTCGAGGCCGTGAACTTTTCATAATACTGTATTTTGTGCACAAAAGTCTTAACTGCTTTTAACGTTGTTATTCTCATTATGTAGTTTTTAACACGTATTAATTGTAGTGTATGCCAAGCGGTCACACAAGAAGCTAAATGGAAAGAATGGGTAACAAAAACTGTCAAGCACTTAGAGAGAGTTATGATAGAGGAACAAACAGAAGAATCGTCACAAACCCAAGTATTGAAAAAGTCTTTAATTACATTAAAGAATCACCACGCAGAGTAGGCCTTATGCCTCACGTAACTGATAGGGCCAATACATACTAAGAAGCACAACTAATAGTTCTAACATAAAACAAAAGGGATACTAGTTAATATTTGTTAATGGATAAGAAAGGATGTAGAATTATTCAGTGGAATTGTAGGGGTATCAAAAAGAATTGTGCACCCTTACTTGCAGAGACAGGAGGAACTACCGCTATATATGCTCTTCAAGAGACCCATTTAAACCCAAATAGTAGATATAGTTGTAAGGGCTTAAGATACTTAGGCACAATAGTAAAGAAGGTAGAGGAGAGGGTGTCGCAGTCTTAGTTAGCGAAACATTAAAAATTATAGACTGGGAAGTATTTGATACAACCAACATAGAAGGTATCCAGGTAACTATAGCAGCAGAACCAAACAATCTAACAATCCTAAATTTATACGCTAAAGATGGCACAATTAAAGAGGAAGAAATACTAGCCATAAGCACCAGACTAGGCCCCAAAACAGTCATAGTAGGCGATTTTAATTCCCATCATTATGCTTGGGGTGGACAACATGCAGACAATGAAGGAAAGTGCCTACTTGACTTCATAGAAAATAATGACCTGCTAATACTAAATGATGGAACTGCAACTAGAATTAATCCACAAGCTAACAGGGCAGACTCAGCAATAGATATAAGTATAGCAACTAACAACCTAGCGAATGTAAATTGGGAAGTGTTACAAGACACAAACTCAGATCATCTGCCCATTGTAATAACCATGCATGAAAAAGTCATTCCAAACCCAGAACCAGAGAAACTGACTTTCAACTATAAAAACGCAAACTGAGAAGCCTTCCAATCAGACCTGGAGGTGGTGAAATATAAAGACATGGAAACAGATGATACTCACTTGTGGGCAGAAACACTGACCAATGAAATTCTGAAAATAGCAATAAAATATATACCAAATAAAAATATGCCACAGCACCTAAAACCAATAAATAACATTAACAAGAAAAGAAAAACTCAGTGGAATAAAGAACCAGTTGCCTGGTGGAATAAAAGCTGTGCAGAAATTCATGAGAGAAGAAAAAGGGCCTTACAAAAATATAGAAATAACAGAACAGAAGAAAACTATTACGAGTATAAACGTATTAGGAATGAATGTAACAGAATAATATTTAAAGCCAAAGAAACTAACTGGAAAGAGTTTTGTCAGTCACTTAAACCTAGCACCCAAATTAAAGAAGTATGGAAAAAGCTTAAGGCAATCAAAGAGAACAATAAGAAAACAATAATGCCAACAATCAAACTACCAAAGAGATCAGAAACAGATACAGAAAAAGCTAATGCCCTTGCTGAGTATTTCTATAAAGTCAGTGCAAAAAGTAGTCTTGGACAGGAAGAAAATGACAGAAGAGAAAGACTTAGGATACAGTTTTCAAAAGAACTACCAGACCAAATAGATGAAACAAACTATCTAGATGATGATATAACAGAAGAAGAAGTAACTAGTGCAATAAATGGGAAATCTAATACTGCCTCAGTGCATGATATACTTAGTTATGAAATCCTTAAGAAAGTACCCAAAAAAACTATAAACAAAATAACTTCCCTCTATAACAAAATCTGGAGCTTAGGAAAGATACCAAAAGCAAGGAAAGTAGCTATGATAGTACCCATCCTAAAACCTAATAAAAAAGCCCATGATGTAAGTTCATATAGGCCTATCTCTTTAAAATCACAACTAGGTAAAATACTGGAAACTGTTGTGAATAAAAGAGTTAAATTCTACCTAGAAAAAAATCAGTTATATAGCCCAAACCAGTCAGGGTTTAGAGCAGACAGAAGTACAGTAGACCAGCTTGTAAGATTAGAACGTGATGTAAAGCTAGGGTTCAAGAGGAAAGAGAAAACAGTGGCAGTCTTTCCAGATGTAGCCAGAGCATATGATGAATCCTGGCGAGGTGGAGCTCTTTACAAAATGAAAAAGATTGGCATTACTGGTAAAACCTATAGGTATCTAGAAAACTTTTTACAGGACAGGTATTTTGCTGTACAGGTGAATAATGATAGATCAGAAATATATGAACAACAGAATGGGATTCCTCAAGGATCAGTGATTTCTCCTTCAATTTTCACTATAGCTGTAAATGATTTAGCAGTTGAATTTAATGACATAAAGAATGCAGTATCACAATTTGCAGATGATTGTGCCATTTGGCGATCTGGAAAAAACTTGAACCATGTTTACCAAAAACTTCAAAAACAAATAGACAAAGTTTCAGAGTGGATGAAAAGTTGGGGCTTCCAAATTAATGTAAACAAAACAGTAGGTATGATATTGAGCAAAGGAAATTTAAAAAAAAAATAACAAAATCAATATAATCATTAAAGGTCAGAAAATATGTACATCCTCAACAACAAGATTTCTGGGCATAACTTTAAATAAACAACTAAATTAAAATAAACATATAGACAATTTAGTAGAAAGCTGTAGGGGACCCTAAATATACTAAGGATAGTAAAAGGTAATGGATGGGGGGCCAGCAAGAAAATAATGCTTATGTTCTACAAGTCTTTCATCAGGGGGAAACTGGATTATGCCAGCATAGTCTATGACTCAGCTGCAGCTTCTAACAAAGCAAAACTGGACAAGATTCAAAAAGCAGCCTTGAGAACCATTACTGGTGCATTTATATCAACACCAGTAGAAGCACTAGAATTAGCTCTTGGCATACCACCCCTTGGTCTAAAACGGAAAGAACTGAGATTAATTTATTGGAGTAAAGTAGCACAAGAAGTGTCCCCCCCCCCCTCCCACCCCAACACATAAAGCATTTGTCAAAAACCAAACAAGTGTATGGGACGTCCCCTTAAACAAAGATAGATATCCAACAGGGTGGAGAACCATAGAAGATCTAACGCAGCTCAAAGAACTATCAAACACAATTAAAAATAGTAATAAATATAGAAGCAAAATACCACCCTAGGAACTAAAAACACCAATCATAGACTACTCGCTTACTGAAAAGATCAAACAAATCATAGAAGATAAGGAAGCCAAAATGATAAGTAGAAAGTTCATAGATCAACTAACTAAACAAAGTCTGGCCGTCTACACTGATGGATCCATGGGTGATAGTGGGCAACTAGGTGCCGGAGTCGTAATACCACAGTGGGGAATAAAAAAGAGCTACAGAGTAACTGAAGGGACTTCTATTTTTACCGCAGAGATGGTAGCAATTCTTAAAAAGTTTAGAAATAATCGAAGATAACCCACCAGAAGCTGTTACGATATTTGCAGACTCACTACCATCAATACAAGCACTAGAACATCCAGGTAAATGTAGCCTTCCAGACATAAAAGAAGAAATTCTAGCAATTAATACATCACTAAGGAACAGAGGATGTAGTGTGAGGTTAGTGTGGGTTCCAGCACAAATAGGTATTGCTGGTAACGAGTTGGCAGATCAGAACGCCAAGAATGGAAGAACAAGTAAAACAATATAAGAGCAGGACTGGGAAGGTCAGAGATCAAGAGCCAAGTGAAGATAACTATAAACGAGGAATGGAAGACAACATGGAAGAACAGTAGAAAAGGCAGACACGCGTTCAAACTGCTGAAAGAACCAACGAGGACGTGCCAGGTCAGAGAAGAATTAAAGATACCATCTGTAACCGTCTGCTTTGTAAGGGCCACCATAAATGTAACGTACTGTTTATTCGTGATGTGAAAGCTGGCAGAGTGAACATGTCGTTTATCACCTGGACTGTGTAATGTTGCAGTGTCGATGTAAGTCACCAGAAACGTAACGGCCAGGAATGTAACGGCCACCAGAGTGAGGCACTGCCAGGGGTACTATGATCACTCACAGTAAACAGCGTACATGTTGTAGATCTGTGATATTGGTATATGATGTGCTGAGTGTGGGTGTAGACGAAAACACGAATGTTTGAGGCTCTTAGTAAAGTCAATAATGCACCCATACACTCACATGCAGTAGTCAATGATGAATTGAAGACTGCTGGCACGTTTCAAACATTTATTTACGGAACTGAGAGTAGCATCAACAGGACAGTCAAATCGACGAGATCAGGGACTTCACATAGATAATAAATGACTGTTAAATGTCTGGTAATCAAAGGCTTGCATCATACATCAACTAGGACATACCCAAACATCATCTGTCCTAATGTTACAATATGTAATGTAGCTTCCGTACCATTGACTCGGCGCGTCAGGTACTTAATTAGCTCTGTCGTCCACCAAACGTGCTCCTAAATTGCGTAGCAATAATACATAAGGCTGTGATTCAACTGGCATAGCCTGCCAGGTATATTTCCTCTTGCTGAAACTATTGGCCGTAATACAGGGCCTCAATATGTAGACAGCTGTGTATCCTTTTTAGCAGGCACGATCAAACCATGCATAACATATATATATACCGCCAACCTGCGGCGTCCATAATAATTTATCATCATCATTATGCTTCTGTTCACTTGAAAACATATAGTCTCATTTGGCTAGAACTAGAAGCAAAGAAGAAACTCTGTCTCTCAAGATCTGTGAGCTTCACTCGACACATAGGTAAGTTCAAATGTTCTGCTGCCAAATGGCATAGTAATAAGAATGTCATTTACCTTCATACAGAATCTTCAGGATACACTCTTAACAAACAATCACTGGGGAAAACATTTACATTTCAGTCATATCAAAACTTCCCAATCCCCATGATGATATAGAGGAAAAAATCACAAACGGACATCATGGTCCGACAGCCCAGATCACAATCAAGATGACGGAAGTCACAGTTCGCGCTCAGAACACTGCGCATGCCTAGACAGCATAAAAATGAGCATCGTTCAGACAGATCAACGACAACGATTGAAAGAAAGAGAAGATAACCCTTTAAAAAACCTGTCATAGAAGTTAATACCCAATTATCCAACTTTGACCAACAAAGTTTTACAACAAAAGTATAAAATAGATTTACCTATATGACTCCGTTTAAACGACAAAAGTATAAAATAGATTTACCTATATGACTCCGTTTAAACGACAAAAGTATAAAATAGATTTACCCATTATGACTCCGTCAAAAACGATAGCAACAGACTACCGCACCCCCCCGTATAAAAAAATGACCTATTTTTTAAAAATACATCAATGAGCAAGATACCACAAGCTCATGACACATGAATAATGCGCCAATGAAAGAATCAACCGGAGAGAATCAAATCATCTCACCAAATAATAGAAAATATCTTCGGGAAGGTACCATCAAAGAAACCTCAGTTGCTGGCGATACTAACAAAAATTACATAACTATCAAACAATTATGCAATAATATAATCATAGCAATGACCAATGACAATCTATCTAAAGAAGTCATATCAATATACAAATTACACTGTTATACCATTAATATATGTAATGGATGGACATGACAAAATTTGTTAAATTCCTTACACATTATCTAACAATAGAAGTATATTATATACAAATAAGTGCTGCGATTCCTTGAACAAAAGTAAGGTATGACGTCATCATAGTTCTCACAAGCGCTCCGTACTTGGTACTAGTTTGCACTGAGAACAATATAAATGACATTAATTAGTAACATGCTATAATGCACTATAGTCATTACAAAATTATTTAAGTATTATAGGTAGCCATTTTAAAATTTTACTTTTCTTATTTTTTGTGTCTTTATTTTATGTTAACCTTAACCTTCGACATTACACCAAAGATAGTAATACAGAAAGAAAACAATCACTTTACTAATCTAAGGTGAAACAAATGTATTAATGTATATTATGAACAGACATGAGTCTGGAAATGTATCATGAAATCTAGGACACAAGACTTAAGTGGAATCATGTGGGCATCTAGACAATATGTCCGCCATTACATTATCCGAACCACGGATAGCCCGCACCGTGAAATGAAAAGGTTGAAGAGCAATAGCATATCGAGTAGATCTCGAGCTCCTCAAATCCTTGTTCTGCATAGCTGTAAGAGCTTTTTGGTCGGTTTCCATAATGAAATGCGCGCCTAGAAAGAATCTTTGTAGCTTAAGAATGGCCCAGACCATAGCTAACAATTCACGGTCTAGAACCGAATAGTTCCTTTCTGCCGCATTCAATTTCCTAGAGATATACATCACAGGATGCAGAGTTCCTGAATACTCCTGCATAAGTGCCGCCCCGATCCCAGTGGAAGAGGCATCACTACGAAGGAAAAAAGTCTTATCAATCGATGGTAGTCGTAAGATAGGAGGAGATGAGAACAAATTCTTAATCTGATCCAATGAAGATTGGCATTCTTGGGACCAGCGCACTATATTGGGAGAACCTTTTTTCAATAAAGTTGAAAGAGGTGCCACAATGGAGGACAGATTCTTAATGAATCTTCCGTAGAAATGTATTAATCCCAAGAGACTACGTACTTGCTTTTTTGTTTTAGGAACGGAGATATTTAATATCTTAGAAATGTTTTGGTCCTCTGTCTTCAATAGACCATGACCAACACGATGACCTAGGAAAGAGATTTCACTAAACCCAACAAAGACTTTAGAGGGTTTTGCAGTCAAATTATGCTCGCGTAGAGTAGACAGTAACTCATTTAAACCCGAATAGTGTTCTTCCCAAGTATCGGTGAAAAGACAGATGTCGTCTAAGTATGCGATGCCATCTGTACGATATGAGAGAATTCGACGCATCATGCGTACGAAAGTAGCTGGGGCGTTCATCAGCCCGAAAGGCATACAATTCGATTGATACAAACCCCTAGGTGTTGATAAAGCAGTGAACGGTTTGGCGCGTTCAGTAAACGGAACTTGCCAAGTTTAGTAAAGAATCGCGATTTAGAAAGTCTAGTAAGTAGATCTTCCAATAAAGGCCTAAGTTCAGCATCAAACTTCGTAACCTGGTTCAATTTGCGATAATCAACGCAAAGACGTATGTTATTGTCTTTCTTTCGAACAATAACCATGGACGAAGAGTATGCTGAAGTGGATGGTTCAATTATTTTCAATTGTATCATTTCATCCAATTCTTTCTCGACTTGCGCGTGGAAATGAATAGGGATAGGATATGGTCTTACTCTGATCGGATTATGATCAGTAAGTATAATGTCATGTTTGATAACATGTGTGTGTCCAGGAATGTCAGTAAAGACATCCTGAAATGATTGTAGCAAAGAAGATACTTGACGTTGTTCCTCAAAAGACAAATTAGAAGAAACCGAAACGTCTCTCCATGATTCCGTAGAATTGAGTGGAATCATAGGAAGAGGTAGATTAACATCTGAAAACGTTTTTTCCTCCTCCTGTATAACCGACAAGGATGAGATATGACCATGTTGGACTGGAGAATCGTCCGTCGCCTGGAAAATAGGCTGCAAATAGTCTGGTCGTTCAATAAATTCCGTAAGCATATTTATATGGAAGGTTTTATGCCTTCCATCAATATCGACAACATAGTCGACATCGGAAATTTTTGAGACTATTTTATATGGATCTTTCCACGCAATGAGAAGTCTGTTCTCCCTAGAAGGAAGTAAGAGAAACGCTTTGTCTCCAGGACAAAGTTGACGTAGGCGTCTCTTCTTATTAGCGAATTGCCTCACCTTTTCTTTGGCAAATTCGGAGGATGAAGTCGCTAACTTGCATGCTTCGATAATCTTATGCCTGAGAGCAATGACATACTCATATGAAGTTTGAGTGTCATCGGCAAGATTATTGGCAGTTATCAAATCGTGTAGCAAGGACATAGGACCGCGCGGTTGCGCGCCAAAAACAAGCTGAAAGGGAGAAAACCCTGTATGTTCGTTGGGGACCTCTCTATAGGCAAAGAGAGCCGCAGGTAAAACCCTGTCCCAATCCTGAGGATGATCCTTAGTATTCTTGCCAAGTAAGTTCTTAAGTGTTCTATTAAGACGTTCAACTAACCCATTAGACATTGGGTGATAAATACTACTGAGAGACCTTTTAATATATAGAATAGACATCACCTGCGACATAGTGGCTGATATCAATTGAGTACCATGGTCTGACAATATTTCTCTGGGAAAACCCAAACGAGAAAATATTAGCCAAAGAGCGTCTGCGATATTGGCAGTAGATATGCTCTTTAGAGGTATAGCCTCTGGGCAACGTGTGCACATGTCGACGCATGTTATGATGAATTGATGTCCTGTGGCTGTCTTAATCTTAAAAGAGCCAATAATATCTATTGCCATCTTCTGGAATGGTCGAATCGGAATGTCTGCAGCCTGGATAGGCGCAGCATGTCGTGGACCTCTAGATTTGACTTCTTGACAAATCTTACAAGATCGGCAATAAATTCGTATGTCTTTGTTTACGAATGGCCAAAAGAAAGCCGCTAGAACTCTCGACTTAGTGCGAGAAAAACCCATGTGTCCAGCACACTGAGAATCGTGTGCATGTTGAAGAATTAAGGCTCTCATACTTTTGGGCACAAGAATTTGAGAGTGCATAGATTTGTCTGAGTGTTGTACCATACGTACTAGTATATCATTCTTCATAGTGATATACGATGTATAAATTGTATTTTGATTCGGATCACCGTTTTTAGCGAGAAGAAAGTATTTTTTTTATAGAAGAGTCTTCTTCTTGAAGTTTCACAAACGAGTCATGTGAAATCACCAAGTGATCATTTTGGCTACCAACTTCATTACTTTCATTAGATGAAGTTGAATGAACAAGGGCTTATGCTCTTGTTACAACCACATTGGCTGTTTGGATATTATGTTCTTCCCAAGCAGCAATTTGCTGCGGGGTATATTCCTTAACCCCGTGAATACGACCGATTATAAGATCCGCAATAGGATTAGGAAGAAGACACGCGTGGACATCTACTGTAAAGAAGGGAGTATCCATGTGGATGATAGCAGTAGGGTATATCTGCAAAGTTCCACCAAATGTCACACATTTAACCACCTTCCCTGTGGCATAGCAAGGATCTATAAGCGATTGCCTAACCCGAATAGTAGTACATCCAGAATCAAAAAAGTACTGAGACTGGATTATCATTCACTAGACCTCTATTTAAAATAAGAGATCCTTTCCCGTCATGCGGAACTGTAGCAGGAAGAGCGGGAAGAGGGTGACCACAAATTAGGGTAGATACTGTAGATGGCTCGAACAATGTTGAGCATTGGGGGCACTTAGCTGCTCTCCCAAAATCGAAAGCAGAGCCAGTGATAACATTAGAGTGTCTACTATCGTTCACCTGACTACAGGCTTCCTGAGACTCATGTTGTGCTGCGTTTGCCTGACGATAAGATTTCCTTTTGTTATGTCTAGGTCTGCCGCGATTATTATTTCCCTTGTAATTATCATTTTATTGCCCATCATAACCATTATTCTGGTTTGCATCACAGTTTCCATAACCATCATCGTAATATTCTTGATGGCGAGGATAATTATCTCGAGAAGAGAAACTCGGATAGTTTCTATTGAAATAACCTTTGCGAAAGTGTCTAAAATTGTTAGAACTCCATTTTCTGGCAACATTGTCTTAAGACGAAGACGATAATCTTCTTCTTTTAGTTGATATCTTTTAAGCAATGCTGCTCTGACAACATCATAGTTGGTCATGTCATGTTCCTCTATTGTCATAAGAGTAGTTACTGGTTCACCTGAAAAAAATTCCATCAGTTGTTCGACACATTTTTTCTTTTTTATTTTATGCGTATCGCATAAAAATTAGAATCTATCAACATAATCCGTTATATCATCCTTTAAAGGATTGAAATGAGGTAATTTGATCTTATTAGACTTCTCCTTTGTTGTATCCAAAGTTGCTTGATGAGCACCAGCATTCATCAATTTTAATTTCTCTAACTCCAAAACCGCGAGTCTTTCATCATGTTCCCTTTTTGCTTTTCTCTCTTCAGCCTCAGCTTGAAATTTTCTCTCCTCAGCAGCAGCTTGAAATTTTCTTTCCTCAGCAGCAGCTTGAAATTTTCTTTCCTCAGCAGCAGCTTGAAATTGAAGTTTTTTCTCCTCAACAGCAGCTTGAGCTTGTTGCTGTATTCTTCTATCTTCAGTTTCTCTATCCAACTGCATTTGTATCCTTCTCTCTTCAGCCTTCTGTGCCTTGGCATATTGAGCAAGTGCGAATTCTTCTAACTTCTCACTTGTCTTCCCAAGGGCTTTCCCTTGTTCAAAAAAGACGTCCAGTGTAGACATTATGTCTAATTATGTGAAATCGACCTGAAAAATTCAATAAATCACCTATCCCACCTTGATGGGAGACAAGTCTGTAATACTAGACTTGTATACTCACTTCACTTTATTTCCCTCTCTTTGAGAGACAAGTCTTAGTCAAAGACCTTGTATAGTTTTCTTGTTTCACTATAATATAATCATTATAAGTAACCTTTATCTGAAAAGTGTATGATATTAATACTAATAGTCAATGATCAAGTATATGTATAGACTGTATGACAACAATGTATTACAATAATAAATACAAAGACAAGAATACAAAACAACAACCGAAAACGTTCGCAGAAGTCAAATAATAAATAAAGCTTAACTGAATCTAATGTTGTAAAATTTTACAATGATAACTGCAAATATTAAACAAATGACAACACTGTTATACACAAAAAGGTGTATAGAAATAAATGAAAGTAAGGAGAGACGAACAGATACAAACAAAACAAATCGTAAATCAAAAAATGGAAAAAATAACGAAAACAACACTGACACATCTCGTCACAGCTAAGAAAAAAACTGAAAAGTAGCAACACAGGTTGCTCGCAATTTCCACTGGGGAAATATGCGTAATCCTACAGAAAACGCTCACGATAGAACCTGTATCACGTGGTATTTTCTATCGGAGTCTCCTTTCCCAACCAGCCCGCTGAAATACACACTAAATAAACATGTAAACAAAAACATGTATACACAAAACTTGCATGGCATATTTAAATACACAATATGTAGAATGTGTTTAGAGGAACGCTCAGCTTTATACAAAATAAAGGCACAGTTTACACACTAAAACCGGCCACTTATCTTTCAGCACACTCCTCAATAGCCGCAAAGATGCAATGATGCGGTACTACTGTCAACAACAATGGTAGACGATAAACCGTTGAAGGTCACCGTAACTTCATAACAGGCAGTGGTCTCCAAAGTGTAGCTACGAAAATCATACTCGACACCAGTTGAGACTAGAAAATCCAACGTCGATATGTTTGTAGAATGTAGTGTAAACAGCCAGCGGTACTGTTTACGTTCTTAAGTTGACAGGTAACGATGTGACTTGATAGCTCAGAATGCAGTGTAAACAACCAGCGGTACTGTTTACAACCTTGGGTTGACAGGTAACAATGTGATTTGATAGCTCAGAATGCAGTTGTGGTCCATGTAGCAGTAACACAAAAATGCCAACGCCAGTGTTTATGTGAGTCAGCTCAGTTGTTTACCTATTTGCCACTGTCTTGAAAATGTAGAAAACCCACAAATCTGGTCCACCAAATATGTAACCGTCTGCTTTGTAACGGCCACCATAAATGTAACGTACTGTTTATTCGTGATGTGAAAGCTGGCAGAGTGAACGTGTCGTTTATCACCTGAACTGTGTAATGTTGCAGGGTCGATGTAGGTCACCAGAAACGTAACGGCCAGGAATGTAACGGCCACCAGAGTGAGGCACTGCCAGGGGTACTATGATCACTCACAGTAAACAGCGTACATGTTGTAGATCTGTGATATTGGTATATGATGTGCTGAGTGTGGGTGAAGACGAAAACACGAATGCTTGAGGCTCTTAGTAAAGTCAATACTGCACCCATACACTCACATGCAGTAGTCAATGATGAATTGAAGACTGCTGGCACGTTTCAAACATTTATTTACGGAACTGACAGTAGCATCAACAGGACAGTCAAATCGACGAGATCAGGGACTTCACATAGATAATAAATGACTGTTAAATGTCTGGTAATCAAAGACTTGCATCATACATCAACTAGGACATACCCAAACATCATCTGTCCTAATGTTACAATATGTAATGTAGCTTCCGTACCATTGACTCAGCGCGTCAGGTACTTAATTAGCTCTGTCGTCCACCAAACGAGATCCTAAAATGCGTAGCAATAATACATAAGGCTGTGATTCAACTGGCATAGCCCGCCAGGTATATTTCCTCTTGCTGAAACTATTGGCCGTAATACAGGGCCTCAATATGTAGACAGCTGTGTATCCTTTTTTAGCAGGCACGATCAAACCATGCTAAACATATATATATGTATGTATATATATATATATATATATATATATATATATATATATATATATATATATATATATATATATATATATATATATATATATATATATTTACCGCCAACCTGCGGCGTCCATAATAATTTATCATCATCATTATGCTTCTGTTCACTTGAAAACATATAGTCTCATTTGGATAGAACTAGAAGCAAAGAAGAAATTATGTCTTTCAAGATCTGTGAGCTTCACTCGACAGATAGGTAAGTTCAAATGTTCTGCAGCCAAAGGGCATAGTAATAAGAATGTCATTTACCTTCATACAGAATCTTCCGGATACACTCTTAACAAACAATCACTGGGGAAAACATTGACATTTCAGTCATATCGAAACTTCCCAATCCCCATGATGATATAGAGGAAAAATCACAAACGGACATCATCGTCCGACAGCCCAGATCACAATCAAGATGACGGAAGTCACAGTTCGCGCTCAGAACACTGCGCATGCCTAGACAGCATAAAAATGAGCATCGTTCAGACAGATCAACGACAACGATTGAAAGAAAGAGAAGATAACCCTTTAAACAACCTGTCATAGAAGTTAATACCCAATTATCCAACTTTGACCAACAAAGTTTTACAACAAAAGTATAAAATAGATTTACCTATATGACTCCGTTTAAACGACAAAAGTATAAAATAGATTTACCTATATGACTCCGTTTAAACGACAAAAGTATAAAAAAGATTTACCCATTATGACTCCGTGAAAAACGACAGCAACACCATCAAACAAATAACTGTGGCGTCTCCGTCTCGGTGCAGCATACTTTAAGATAGAAGAACCACACTGCCAAGAATGTCAGGAAGAGAATGACATAGACCACTACCTGATCCACTGTAAAAAGTATGAACAACAAAGGCTTGAATTAAAAACTTACTATAGAAATCACAATATAGACTTGACAGGTGATAAGGTTTTAAGTATAGATGCCCCAAGAGATGCCCAATCAATAGTTTTTTTTTTCTTAACCAGCGGCACTTGGGCTTTCAGCCCTTCGGCCCAATGACATGTCATTGCGAGGCTGGGGAACCTGAGGACTTTCCTTCCAACCCAGTCAGGAGCTTCGCTCCTTCCCATCCACAGAGGGTTTATCACAGGAGACGTTCAGGCTATTCAGTCAAATTTCCGGCCGTAAACATTTCTTCAAACGCCGACGCCCGGGTTTGAACCATGAACACCTGGTCGCCAGTACAACGCCGAAGCCATTACGCCAGCGCGGCTCCCCCAATCAATAGTTAAAAGATATATACATAAAACAAAGGAAAACATATAAGGTTAGTAACCAAAAACAAAGAAAAAAAACTTACTAACTACTCATAGGACAAGGAAAGACAACAAGGTATGAAATAAAACAAATAAAGACAACTCAAAAAGAACAAATACTAATACAAAGTAAAACCAAGTGTAAAGGACAATAGTTATCAAGAAACAATACTAAAGAGAAAATAAAATGGACAAATACTAATATAAATTGAAATCAGCAACTGCTAAAGACAATAGCTATTTAAATTGAATACAAAATTAAAAAATAAAATGACATTAAATACCCCAATTATAACAAAATTTCAGGTTCAACAGGGTAGACCAAGATGGAACGAGAAGAGGTGTTACGCACAGATCTTCATTTTTTCTAATGTCATTGTATGATCATTTTTCCTCAAGTCATTGTATGATCATTTTTTGATAAAGACATTGTCTTATTAGATTGGACTGAAATGTATACTTTAATTTTTTGACGGTCAAAGCGAAATAACTCTGATATTGAGATTACTATTTTATATGATGTTACCTTCCCTTTTGTCGAGACACGGTCGGTCCATATTTTTTATTAGCGGAGTGTGACCATTCTCCTTATTTGGTAGTAGCGGTCAACTGTTGTTTGGATGTCTGAAACCTGTCTCAAGGTCTCTGTTCATGTCCATATAAGGAGCGATCTGGTATAAATCATATCTAGAATGTTCCTAGATCGTCTTGTTTTTAACCGCTATTCATGTAGATGTACTTCTGCGCATGACCGGACGAGAGGCGTCTGGGTAGTTTCTCTATCTTGGGAGACGATGTGATTTTGTGAAGCAGGAAAGACGCATCTTGGCGTCTCTGTGACTTTGTTAGGGATTAGGAGCCTTTTGTGATTTAGTTATCTTACAAGGTCCTTCCCTTGAGTATTCTAAAACGCCGGGAGGCGTATGTTTTCTGTGGTGTGGATTTTCGAACGAAGGTAATGCCTAATTTACATCCAATCTGTAACTTTACTTATGTTTGACAATGGTCGATCTCTGCTCACAAATACTTTACAGAGAGGAAGGTTCTTCTACTAGAAGTCACGCCCCAGGTATCTTCATACCTGAGATTAATATGTACACGGGTCCTACTCAGCCCGGAGAACAGTTATTTGTTCTATGAACGTCGCTGTGTGTCGGCGATCACGTCTACGACAAGGTTAGACTTAGGAATGCCTGTAAAGGTCAGTTTGACCTGCACTCCTGGAATGCAATCCTCGTGCAACGTATGATTTGACTCTGTTAGCACATTTGAACAGTAGGAGGATTTTTGATGTACTTTTTGTATTTGGAGCCAACCATATAATACTTTGGCGCCATCTCATCATCTTTAGAATATGCCAAATACCATTATAAACAGTCTATGCTGATGCTCGTGAATGTCATGACTTTGTTTGCTTTGTTGTAAACTGGATATAACGTCCCTGTGCTTGTGGCGTCAGAAATAAATAGTGGAAAAACGTCAAGAGCAGTTTACCTATTTTATGACTTCACATGTCATATATATATGCTGTCACTCTATGAACTACATCACCATATACGCAGCAACAACAACAACACAAAAACCAGAAAAGACACCCTACCTCTTGGACTATAATACTTGGTGTCGATAGGGGTGGTGATTGAAGTCAGCCTAAATCCAGACTTGTGGCTTATCATTTCAACACTGGCTAAATCCACCCTTATCATTTCATGGTGGCCAATGTGGGGAGAGGTTCTCTTATACTATATAAGGGTCTGGTAAATAGTAATCCAGTTTCAATTTTGTTTGATTCTGGATGTACTACTGTTGGCGTTAGGCAATCTCTTGTAAATCCATTTTGTGCTACAGGAAGGGTCATCAAATGTGTCACATTTGGTGGCACTTTGGAAAAGTATCCTACTGCCATAATACATATTGCTACTCCTTTCTTTACGGGAGATGTCCACGCGTGTCTTCTTCCAAACCCTATTGCGGACCTTATTATTGGTCGTATTCACGGAGTTAAGGAATGTACCCCACAGCAAATTGCTGTTTGGGAAAAGAAAAACATGGAAGCTACCAATGCGGTGGTCACAAGAGCACATGCTCTGGATCCACCTCAAACTTCATTAACTGATAATGATGAAGTAAATAGCCAAGATAGTCACTTGATTATTTCACGTGACTCATTTATAAAATTATAAGAAGAAGATCCTTCTTTACAAAAATTCTTCATCCTAGCAATAAAAGGTGATCCAAATCAGAATACTAATAGAAAGTCTTGGATTTCTATGAAGAACGGCGTCTTTGTGCGTATGGTACAAGACTCGTCTACGTCCACTCATTCACAAATTCTTGTGCCTAAGAGTATGAGATTGCAAATATTGCAGCATGCTCATGACTCGCAATGTGCTGGACATATGGGTTTTTCCCGTACAAAGTCGAGGGTTCTTGCGGCTTTCTTTTGGCCATTTGTGAGCAAGGACATACGAATTTACTGTCGTTCTTGCAAAGTATGTCAGGAGGTCAAATCTAAAGAACCACGACATGCTGCGCCTATCCAGGCTGCTGACATTCCTATTCGCCCTTTTCAAAAAAATGGCAATAGATATTATCGGTCCTTTTAGAATTAAGTCGGCTAGAGAACATCAATTTATCCTTACATGTGTCGATATGTGCACACGTTGGCCAGAGGCTATACCTCTTAAGAGCATCTCAACTGCTGACATCGCAGACTCTCTTTGGTTGATATTTTCTCGCTTGGGTTTCCCCGGAGAAATATTATCAGACCATGGCACACAACTTATATCAGACACTATGTCACAGGTAATGTCTATGCTACATATTAAAAGGTCTCTCAGCAGTATCTATCACCCAATGTCTAATGGGTTAGTTGAGAGTTTGAAGAGGACACTAAAAACTTTACTTGGGAAAATAACTGAGGATCATCCTCAGGATTGGGACAGGGTTTTACCCGCGGCTCTCTTTGCCTATAGAGAGGTCCCCAATGAACACACGGGGTTTTCTCCTTTTGAACTTGTCTTTGGCGCGCAACCGCGCGGCCCTATGTCTTTACTTCACGATCTAATCACTGCCGATAATATTAGCGATGAGACTCAATCTTCTTACGAGTATGTCATTGCTCTTAGGCAAAAGATCATAGAGGCATGCAAATTAGCAACTTCTTCATCCGAATTTGCTAAAGAAAAGGCAAGGCAGTTTGCAAATAAAAATAGATGTCTACGACAACTTTGTCCAGGTGACAAAGCTTTCGTTCTGCTTCCTTCAAGGGAGAACAGACTTCTTATTGCATGGAAAGGTCCATATGCAATAGTCTCTAAAATTTCCGATGTCGACTATGTGGTCGATATTGATAGGAAACATAACACTTTCCACATAAATATGCTCACGGAATTATATGAAAGACCTGACTATTTGCAGCCTATTTTCCAGGCAACGGACAATTCTCAAGCACCTCATGGTCATTACTCATCCCTGTCAGTTATACAGGATGAGGAAGCTACTTTTTCTGATGTCAATCTTCCACTTCCTATGGTCCCACTTCATTCTACGGAATCTTGGAGAAACGTTACCGTTTCTCCTAATCTTTCCGCTGAGGAACATCGAAGAGTTTCTTCGATGTTGCAGACATTTCAGGATGTTCTTACAGACATCCCGGGACACACACATGTCATCGAACATGACATAGTGCTTACTGACCATAATCCTATCAGAGTCAGACCCTATCCGATACCTATCCACTTTCAGTCACAAGTCGAGAAAGAATTGGATGAGATGATACGGTTGGAAATAATCGAACCATCTAGATCACCATACTCTTCGTCTATGGTTATTGTTCGAAAGAAGGATAATAACATTCGCATTTGCGTAGATTATCGCAAATTGAACCAAGTTACGAAGTTCGATGCGGAACCAATGCCTTCATTGGAAGAGCTACTAAATAAGCTTTCTAATTCTAGATTCTTTACCAAACTAGACTTGTCTAAAGGTTATTGGCAAGTCCCTTTAACTGAACGTGCCAAACGTTTTACAGCGTTTTCTACACCTAGGGGTTTATTCCAATGGAATTTCATGCCTTTCGGTCTTATGAACGCCCCTGCTACATTCGTACGCATGATGCGGCGAATTCTCGCATATCGTACAGATGTCATAGCATACTTAGACGATATCTGTCTGTTCAGTGATTCCTGGGAAGATCACTATTTGGGTTTATACGAATTGCTGTCTACTCTTCGCGAGTATAACTTGACTGCAAAACCCTCTAAAACCTTTATAGGATTTAGTGAGATTTCTTTCCTGTGTCATCGGGTTGGTCATGGTCTTTTAAAGACAGAGGACCACAATGTTTCAAAAATACTTAACATTTCGGTCCCTAAGACCAAGAAACAAGTACGGAGTCTCTTAGGTTTGATCCAATTTTACGGACGATTCATTCCGAATCTGTCCTCCATTATGGCACCGCTCTCTACTTTATTGAAGAAAGGATCGCCTAATCTGATCCGCTGGTCTCAAGAATGTCAATCCTCATTGGACCAGGTTAAAACTCTATTTTCATCTCCACCTATCCTTAGGTTACCTACTATTGAGAAGACTTTTGTTCTTCGAAGTGACGCCTCGTCAACTGGGATTGGGGCAGCACTTATGCTGGAGTATTCTGATACTCTGCATCCAGTGATGTATATCTCTAGGAAATTAAATGCTGCAGAAAAGAATTACTCGGTTTTAGACCGTGAATTATTAGCTATGGTATGGTCTATTCTGAAGTTACAAAGATTTCTTCTAGGCGCACATTTTATTGTGGAAACCAACCAGAAAGCTCTTACTGCTATTCAGAGCAAAAATTTGAAGAACTCGAGGTCCACTCGATATGCTATAGCTCTTCAACCATTTCATTTCACGGTGCGAGCTATACGTGGTTCGGATAATGTGATGGCAGACATTTTTTCCAGGTGCCCACACGATTCCACATAATGCTTCTATCATATATATTTCCTGATATACAGTTCAATACTATAATGACATGTTAGCACATATTTTCTCACTTTTTGGGAATGTATAACGTTGTACCATGTAATTTCATTGTTTTTTCTGGTACCAATTTGATCATAACAGAAGGCTTAATTAGCGATATACGGGCCAAAAGCTCACATGGCCACATTTAGTTATTATATTTTAATGATTGTACTAAGAGATTTAACATCTGTCTTAAAGATTTGTGTTATTGATATTTTCGCAGCACACCATTGAAGTCTGCGAGATTTTGTACATTGTGGAGCTTTGAAGTTATCTAGTCCTGTTCCGGATTGGGAGCGGATGATGTCCACATCTTCGTGAAGCGATTGTATTTATGTCTACGAAGAGCAGCACTTGTATTTGTAATAATTAATAATACATTTTATATGTACTCTTTGTTTGAATATGTGTAATATTATAGTGCGGTATATTAATATATTGCACCGCTGTTTGCACAACACTTCAGTGTCTTATACTATGATAATATATTTAATTTCATAGTTTTGTATGAATATAATTTGACTTTCATTATGATGTTACCATCACTATGGCGTGTGTTGGTGGCACCTTCGTGGTATATATACGCGTGTACTTAGATAAATTTTTTTCTCTAAGGATCTGAGATATGATCTCAGCTAGCCTCATTTTTAGGCTATATATCCGCGCATCATACGTGCGTTAGGAGCCTACGGTTTTTCTGGCTCCAGGATTCAAAATTTTTTTTTTTCCCGGGAGGGTGCGGTAATGTTACGCACAGATCTTCATTTTTTCTAATGTCATTGTATGATCATTTTTCCTCAAGTCATTGTATGATCATTTTTTAATAAAGACATTGTCTTATTAGATTGGACTGAAATGTATACTTTAATTTTTTGACGGTCAAAGCGAAATAACACTGGATATTGAGATTACTATTTTATATGATGTTACCTTCCCTTGTGTCGAGACACGGTCGGTCCATATTTTTTATTAGCGGAGTGTGACCATTCTCCTTATTTGGTAGTAGCGGTCAACTGTTGTTTGGATGTCTGAAACCTGTCTTAAGGTCTCTGTTCATGTCCATATAAGGAGCGATCTGGTATAAATCCTATCTAGAATGTTCCTAGATCGTCTTGTTTTTGACCGCTATTCATGTAGATGTACTTCTGCGCATGACCGGACGAGAGGCGTCTGGGTAGTTTCTCTATCTTGGGAGACAATGTGATTTTGTGAAGCAGGAAAGACGCATCTTGGCGTCTCTGTGACTTTGTTAGGGATTAGGAGCCTTTTGTGATTTAGTTATCTTACAAGGTCCTTCCCTTGAGTATTCTAAAACGCCGGGAGGCGTATGTTTTCTGTGGTGTGGATTTTCGAACGAAGGTAATGCCTAATTTACATCCAATCTGTAACTTTACTTATGTTTGACAATGGTCGATCTCTGCTCACGCATACTTTACAGAGAGGAAGGTTCTTCTACTAGAAGTCACGCCCCAGGTATCTTCATACCTGAGATTAATATGAACTCGGGTCCTACTTAGCCCGGAGAACAGTTATTTGTTTTATGAACGTCGCTGTGTGTCGGCGATCACGTCTACGACAAGGTTAGACTTAGGAATGCCTGTAAAGGTCAGTTTGACCTGCACTCCTGGAATGCAATCCTCGTGCAACGTATGATTTGACTCTGTTAGCACATTTGAACAGTAGGAGGATTTTTGATGTACTTTTTGTATTTGGAGCCAACCATATTATACTTTGGCGCAATCTCATCATCTTTAGAATATGCCAAATACCATTATAAACAGTCTATGCTGATGCTCGTGAATGTCATGACTTTGTTTGCTTTGTTGTAAACTGGATATAACGTCCCTGTGCTTGTGGCGTCAGAAATAAATAGTGGAAAAACGTCAAGAGCAGTTTACCTATTTTATGACTTCACATGTCATATATATATGCTGTCACTCTATGAACTACATCACCATATACACAGCAACAACAACAACACAAAAACCAGAAAAGACACCCTACCTCTTGGACTATAATACTTGGTGTCGATAGGGGTGGTGATTGAAGTCAGCCTAAATCCAGACTTGTGGCTTATCATTTCAACACTGGCTAAATCCACCCTTATCAAGAGGTAATAACGGTCAGCTGTTAAGTGCCCGCTCTCCATCCATCACCTCATCAAAACAACAACAAATAGAGGCAGACACAAAAATAGACATATATAAAGAAACAGAGGCAGATATAAAAAATTAGAGGCATATATAAAAAACAGAGGCAGATATATAGAAACAGAGGCAGATTCAAAGAACCAGAGGCAGACACAAATATAGAAACTGAAACAGACATAAAAATAGAGGCAGGTATACAGAAACAGAATCAGTCACACAAAAAAGGAGACAGACGCAAAAAACATTTGGAAGGAGCAAACTCTAAATATTGACTCGTACGTCTAAGGTAAGAACACTATAAATGGTACGTACTTCATCTTTGAACACCTTAAAGTAATTACAAACTAGAGTAATATTCCAATCTATGTCTAATGTATTCAGAAAACTATGAACACGAAGTTACAATAATATACAGTCAGTGAAGTGCAAACTTGAAATATTTGTACAAAAAGGTGAAGAAAACTTGATACGAGTTGTAACAGCTGGGGCATATGGCTGTAAGGTAGAGAAGAAGATAAATGAATGTGGAATTCTAAACTTCATGGTTTATATTTTTGATGAGGTCATCATTCAAATACCGTCTCTCACATGATATATCCCAAGTGTTTTATGATCTCCAGCCTTTACCTTCTAGGATCAATCAGCTCTGGTGATCTGAAAACTGTTACACGTTCATGGCGCCTGATACAGGATGTCCCCATCCCACAAATCTTCTCCTATTCATCAAATACTACAGACCACAACTGCAAATAAATGTCAATTAAATGTAGAATAAACGTAGCAGTAGAGCAGAAAATGAAAATATACTACTCGTCAAAAGTCAAGGGCCACCCTATTATTTTCAATACACTTTTATATAAGCGCATAGAATGATTACATAAAGGAAGTATTTAGTAAAAATTGGTACAATATCTTCCTCTGACAGTCCTCTATGCACGTTAAGCATAAAAACAACTCACCGACGACCATGGTGATCACGTGCAATTTGGTTTGCTGACCATAAATTCACATTAATTTGTTTTACAATCAGCAGACTTAGGGTAGTTTCATCACTTGCAAAAACCATGCCACCGAGAAGAAGTCTTGACACCTTACAAAGAATGAGGGCTATAGCGTGGGTTGAAAGTGGTTTCTCTGTCCGTGAGGTTGCTAGACGGCTTGCAGTGTCACACTCTACTATCCAAAGAATTTTGGAGAGATTTCAGGCCACAGGAAGTGTGGAGGATCGCCACCGGCCAAGACGCCCTAGATGCACCAATAGAAATGATGACTGGTACCTCTTGTTGTCAGCCCTGCGCCATCGAACAGTGACTTGTTCCACTCTAAGATGTCAGCTGAGACAAAAATGTAAACGTTAATGTCAGTCAAAGCACCATTCGCAGACGTTTACATGAATTTGGACTGGCTGCTCGACGTCCTGCAGTCAGAATACCTCTTACTCCTGCTCATCGCAGAGCCCGTGTTGCTTGGTGTCGCGAGCATATCCAATGGACAAGGCAACAATGGAGTCAAGTTCTCTTCACTGATGAATCTCGCTTCACTGTGTCATTCAATGATGGCAAGATTCGAGTTGGAGACGACCAGGAGATCGATTTACTGAAGACACAATTCGAGAGGTTGATCGTTATGGTAGGGGTTCTGTCATGGCCTGGGGAAGCTTCTACAGACACGGCAGGACCCCACTCCACATCATCCACGGCAACTTGACCAGCCCAAGATACCAGAACGAAATCTTGAGACCAATTGTTCAGCCTGCTCTGGAGGCCATATGTGGTAATGCCATCCTCCAAGATGATAACGCTCTACCCCATCGAGCTCGTATGGTGAATGAGTTTATTCAGCAACATGGGATCATCAGGATGGCGTGGCCAGCTCATTCACCTGACGGTTCTCCGATTGAGCACTTCTGGGATATCCTTGGTCGAAGATTGTCAACAAATCACCCCCTGCCAATGGATGTTGCACAGCTGACTGCATTTCTGCTTCAGGAATGGCAAGCTGTTCCTCAGGATACTCTTCGGACCCTTGTGGGCTCGATGCGTCTACGCTGTCTTGAATGCCTTGCTGCAAACGGTGGTCATACCCGATTTTGAAATGTCTAATTGTCCAATATCTTTTGTCTGACTTTTGAAAAGGTGGGTGACACACTTCACAGCTTCATTGCGTTTGAATGTGTGTTTCCATTTCTTTACGTGCCATGTCAATTTGGTATTCAATAAATGCCGTTTTGAATGATACTAATTACGTTTATATCAGATTTGTTTTATGGTTTCAACCAAGGTTTTTCTAAGTGGCCCTTGACTTTTGACGAGTAGTATATTAAAATTCATGTACAATGTCAGTTTATCCTTGAACTAAAAAGGAAACCAGTCTTGTTTATTAAAAAAAAAAAATTAACGGTTATTGTCAAACTCGCCACATTTAGCAACATATGTAAATAACGTTTGAGCTTTGTCAATTATTTGTTTTATTATAATAATATAAGGATAATAATAGCCCCTTCAGTCATAACTGACCATGGAAATGCGCCCCTTAGGTGACATCCCTCGATGCTTTTTGCCCTCGTGTCACGAAATCGGACCGTTTAATTTTTCTTACATTTTCTCTCCCCCCCCTTCCCATCCCCCCACCCCTCTCCGTAATTTTTTTAAAGATAGGTCAGAAGATATTTATGGTCCCGTCTGAGCAGAGGTGATAGTGGTAAATATGTGAGAATAACGGTTAAGAAATACATTTTCACGAGAGAATAGTGTAAGAGTAAGATCTGCCTCTGGAATGAGTAGTTTCTTTAGTCCAGCCTATCTGTACGACTATATTTTAATATAAGACAACCTTTCTCTCCCTATATGTAATATAAGTTATACTAAACACTCCCAAACACACAATTATATAACAACAATACACACAAACGTGAAAAGCTATGGATAATTGGGTATGGGTCTGACCAACACACACATGTAAGTTCTTTTTGTTGTTTATTATCATTAAACTTTTTTACAACATCAAACATATATAGAGAAATCAAATAAATCAAGTTTACAGATATATGAAAATAACCAAATAAGTGCCCTCCCCTTGTTGAGAAAAGATTCCAAAAGAAGTTAATAACCCATAGGTCAAAGATAAGCACTAGATTAATGAATAGCCTGTGAAGAACAAGTTCCTACTAAAATACTACTCAGTAAAGTACTCAGTTTAGCGAAAAAAAGTAGTTAGTACAATGATTGTAACAAAGAAAACTATTTACTCTCACTCTGTCTCTCACTCTGTCATCTGTGGCCACAAACACTCTTGCTTACCTAATCATGGTGTCGTTATCCCTTAAAAAAATTACAATAGTCTGAACATATATTTTCAGTTGGGTTGCCCAAATCTGGCCCCAGTCCAGCCTTTGTATCGAATAATAATTACAAGGTGGACGCCTATTTGGTGGTTTCATTTTTCCTGGATGAATCTTGTGTTACCGCAAATAGTTACTGAAGCAAGACGTTCTCTGGACGTTCACAGTTACAAAAAAAGAAAGGAGGAAAAGTAGTTCTTGTATTATCTAGCCTCTAGTTGCTAAGACAAATGTTACAAGAAATATGAAAAAAACTGACTGAACCGTCACACTTAATAATCTCAGTCAGCTAAGCCGTATCTTCTTGTGTAAGAAAAATGGGGTGTTTGAAATTACATTACTCTGAACGACTGGCAAGAAATATCTACGCGTTATGGTATGTCACTAGTTTTAAACGTAAAGGAATTACAGTGAATTAAATGGTACACTTAACACATTTTAACACTTAACCACAATTTCTATTATCACAAATCAGAAAATGAAATCCCCCAACGGACAATTTAACACATTTGCCGAAGAAATGGTTCTAATCCGTCGTGCTTAGATTTCCCAAGAATTTCTGAGCGATTCTAATAACTGAATTTGAGAGAGCGCGATATATATGCAGCTCATGGTGTTATCATCACCATAAGACGTTGCAATTCATGCCTTCTGTATAGTAGGGAAATTAGTAACTGCGTTTTCCGTATCAAATGTTTCTTCGTTCATTCTACTCAGCGATGCTGACCGACATCAAAAGACTGGCCGTGCACGAGCTTTTCTTAGATTAACGTCCCCTTGCGCAGATTAAACATTACTCCCCCTGGAACGTGTTACATCAAAGGTGGTTGGGAAAATATTACTGCCCCGTGTCTCTTCAAACAATCTGTTATTTCTACTCGCGTCTGCCTAATGCCCGATAATTGGCAAATCAGCTCGCTTGAGAACTCAGGTAAACGAATCATGGCTCGCTGATTGTTATGCTGGAAAGTCACGGAAATTGTTAAATGTCTGTTTGTTTACATGTCAAGAAAAAGGGCGTATATTAAATATGAGTAATGCAGTCAGAAAATTGCGTGGTTTCGCTTATCAAATGGTAGACATTAAAATGGGAAAGCAAAGGCTGTCAGATTACTGTATCACTATTTACATTCCACGTCACACCCCCCGCCCCCCTTTTCGATTATTTCTCATTTTCGCCGCACAGAACTCCGTACTGTAGTCATTGTTTCCATTCTCCACACTTCAGTTCATATGTCCAGACAAGCGTATCGCCCATCCCCGAGAGATTAATTGAATCACTAAACGTGTTAATACCACATTGACTCCCGGTAGATACGAGCATGAAGTGTTTGCTTAAGATTGCATAATCACTTCCAATTCAACTGTTTGGGACAGGTAATTATAGTTCAGTACAATCATGGAAGACGTTTGGAAGAGTGAGCAGGAAGTGTGATATAAGTCAACTTTCACAACATTTTACGAATATCACAAATTCATAAATGGACAATGACTGCTTGAATTTTTCAACGCATGAGTTGTGGAAAATATTACATGATGAAAAGGTATCATTACATGTAGTTTAAATGTATTGACTAGCATTTGAGGCCGAATAAACAATCGCTGTGATTGGGATTTTTGTCGAAAACGCCAGGTGGAAGCGTGGGCCGGGAACCTACAATATAACGTAGAAAAAGTATGACATACGGCTCTGCATTACAGAAATCGTCACCGTAGATAGCTCGGGCCTTGCCGCATAAAAGAATAGAGTTGGATTGTAATTTATATGACCGGACAAAAAGTACTAAGAGCATCTCTGCACATCAGTAGAAAACTTGCCAATATTAATAAGGAACCCCGAATACTACAAGTTCACTCACAAGTCACAGAAGGATTCTGAAACAAGAATAATACACAAGACGTGTTCATGGCACGCGTGTTAAGTTGCCAAGACTATTCTACTGATCAAGAAGTCTAAGAATTCTCAATTTTTGAGTTTTTTGTACCAGTAAGAGGCGACCCGACTATTTGCGGTATGACCCGGAGAGACCACTTGCTGTACTACTAGACTGTGGTTCGAAGCTTGAGATCGAGACCTAAAGAGTATTGCTTTGACCAGGAATGGTTACTTCCTGATTGATCTGGGAACTTTCCCCTCACCACAGAGACGGATCTACGGAAAAGCAGCATCGGCACTTCAGCATTTTGACAAGTCTCAGTTGTAACAGACCAAAACCAATATATATATATATATATATATATATATATATATATATATATATATATATATATATATATATATATATATATATATATATATATATATATATATATATATATTATATATATATATATATATATATATATATATATATATATATATATATATATATATATATATATATATATATATATATATATATACGAGGGGCATTCAGAAAGTAATGCACCACATCGTTTTTCTCAGCTAATAATAAAGATAAAAGCATGAAATCTTGCACACTTCAAATATGGCATGTGCGAATTATGTGCACCAAATTGCACCGCAATCGGCCAAATAATACGGCTGCCCTAATCCGTTGAAATGGAGCGTGTTAGCAACATGCGTTATAAGCAGCGAATTGTGATAGAATTTCTCGTTGCAGAGAAGGAAACTGTTGTGAACATTCACAAGCGTCTATGTGATGTGTATGTAAATTTTGCAGTCGACAGGAGTACAGGCAGTCGCTGGGTTCAGAGAAGCAAAGAATCAGGAAGTGGAGATACGGAGCTGCTTGATCGGCCTCGCTGTGGACGTCCTGCCACAGCCACCAACGCAGAAATGTTGAAATGCGCTGAGGGCATTATTCTTACTGATAGACGAATCACTACTCAACAATTGGCCTTACAGCTGTCAGTCAGCATTGGTAGTGCAAATGCAGTTATAAAATCTCTCAGATTTTCTAAGGTTTGCGCAAGATGCTTTCCTCGAAGACCAGAAGAAATTGCTTTCCTTTGCAATCGGTGGTCATTTGTGAGACTTTGCGGATCTGAGGAAGGTGGTTGAAGTAACAAGAAGAGACATGGTCCGCAACCAGACGATACGTCAAGGCCTAAAGTCCCACCCACTGCAGACCCAAATAGAACAGTCCCAACTAAGATGGATTGGCCATGTCTGCAGAATGGGAGAAGATCGGCTACCACGACAAGCATGGGAAACAAAGAGCCAGGGATCCAGACCTCCAGTACGACCCAGAGTCCGCTGGGAGGACAACATTAGACAATCTTTGAAGGACCGAGAACTAGAATGGAACCAGGCCAGGAAGAAGACAGCTGATAGAATAGTCTGGCGCTCTCTCTTCCAAACCTCTACACCTCACGGTAGAAGAGGAAAGACTAAGTAAGTAAGTAAGACGCGGATCTGAGACACGATGGGTCCACTGCAAGGGGCATGGCTGTTAAGGCGGGTGCAAGAGAGCTCGTGGCTGCATCAGTGAATGATTTATTTAAATTGTTGGGGCTGATAGGACAGTCGAGAACAAGGGCACTGAGGAGGTTTAGTGAAACTGCTGAAAAGGTATCATGCTGGCTGTGGAACAACCGCAATGGGTTAAGGAACTCGGGACAGTAAACTCTAGCCCCCACCTGTGGTACAGGAAACACCAGAAAAGTTTAAAGTTTGCAATACCTTGAGTTGTTCGTTGTTTTGGTGAAAGGACTGTGTCTTACAGGTAACACGCGGTGTAATATATGAGGTGTCGGGCGCAAGTAGATTTCAGTTGCTAGCTCGCAGTGGCTTTACGCCTTGTTGGCTTCGTGCAGGTGTGTCAGGGTGTGTTCCTAGTCGTGGTGTGTTGCGGAACGACCGCAATAATTTGTCTTCAACATAGGGGTAGGTTACTTTCACAATTGCCTCAGGCTGGCAGAATTGTGGATTTTAAAGCTGCAACCAAGGTGGAATGGGTTCATTTTCTGCACAAGACAACAGTAGGCGGAGACACTTGGGAGCCATGACCCAGGTGGGCCCTCCCCCCTTTAGAGTGTAAAGGAGAGTAATGGGCCGAAAAACTTGATGGACGCGGGGACTACTTCTGATGATCAGATTGCCTCCTGTTGTATCGCTCTGTATGGAATTTCCTATTATAATCATCCACTTTCGCCATCCCACGTCGCCATGCTTTCCCCTGCCTTCACCTGTCCACCCCTGACCTCCCTTTTTCTTCTCCACCAATCAGAACCCTCTTTACATTCTCACCTGACCTACTGAACACGCAGTTTCGTGTCAAGTTCACAACACTCTATTGGCCAACTCTTATGACACGACTGACATTCCGTACCTGATCCCTGTGGAGCACATACAGTCCACAGCTGTTGACCATGCTGTGACAATCTTCATTCTCTTTTGTGCTCCTCGTATAGCATGGGATACTATGGCAGCGGTGGTTCTTGAAGCAATTTGTTTTACGTGATGAAGTTACCATCCTCATTCACGACCTCGTATTAGTCGCTTCAACGACATGTCTGAATGTGCAGTGGTTTTATTATGTCTTTGTCTCTTCAAAGACCCTCGGGAACTTTACGACATGCTCTTTAGATTATTGCTAACAACGTATTTGTAACAAGACATGTGATTATACAGGGTAATTGTAAAGTCACTTGTTATGTTTAATTTGTTAGTTCTTCATGTTATCCAATTACTTTATATGAAACATACATCACAATACAGCGACTTACCACTACCAGTTATTTTACGACATAAAATGATGTGTCACATTAACACAACTGCGCAAGGGGAGATCACGTGACATCGCGGCGGGCAATCATTTTTGCGTTGTCTTGTAACGTTGAGTTCATTGGTCATTTTAGATTTTTTTGTTGTAGGCCTATGTTTTTTTTTTTTTTATGGGAATAAAAAATACAACGTATTTGTCAAATTTCATATGGCAGTTATTACTTCTTGTTTCGACATGCATGTTATGTATATCCAGTAGGTACAAGTGCTGCTAATAACATTTTAAAAAGAAGAAATTGACTTGTCAATCACTTTGTAGAAACAGTATATTGTATACTGTGATCATTTAATCGACCTTGATATTTTATGGCAGCGGTCAATCTTGGGTCATGGCTCTCAAGTGACATCCTTCTCTTGGCTATTTGGCCTCCGTTTTGAACTGAACCCATTTCGTTTAGAACGCATCTCTAAAATGGCTATTTCCACAGGGTGTTGTAAGAGCCTCTTTTCGCATAATCGTAGGAAGTATCTCGACTTGCTGCGATCAGCATCTCCGTCCTCCCAGAATCCTGTATTTATCTATTCATGTCTCTCTTGCACACATCTTTCGAACTTCATCTGTGGTTGCCTTTTTTTTTTTTTAACTGGGGTTGGGGGAAAAGGTGGGGGGGAGGGGGGGACGGAACAAGCCTGGATTCAATATTAGTTTAATCTAGTAGAGATATTTAGCACTTTCTTGCAACACATATAGGCTATTTTTTTTTATGGCAGTCACTTTAATGAATGTTAGTTACCTCCGTTGGAGTGCTTGGCGGGTTACATATACCAACTCAGCAAGTACTTATTCCATACGCATTGGAGAAAAAGAAAGGAAGTTGGTGTTGGGGAGAACAAAAGTCAGTTCCCACACATACAATAAGCACGTAGAGACACTAACTTTCTGTATTCGCTACACAACCGGACATTGACACTGTGAACTCTTATCAATGTTCCACTACCATCGCATTGTTATTTCCCTCATACTTAAACGTTAAGATTCATTTATGCGTTTATCTAAGGGACGTAATTTTTATTATAAGGGGAGTAATATATGCGGAAAAGCTAGTCATAATTTTAAAAAAATTAAAGTTATTTTATGTAATTTTATTTAGAACACTTTTGTAGCAAAGAAGAAAATTATAGTACATTTCAAATTTGGAAAAAAATGTTTCTGTTGTTTGTTGCTATTATAGAAATATGCAGATATATTTTATATGGGTAAATAAATGCATGCTAGGCTGAATACACGTCAGTAAATATGCATAACACGAGTTTCTCTTAATACATAACGCTATATCACAAATATTATTGGATTTTTGACCGGCACAAAGTGCTGCCTAAACTAAAGTTGAGACGATGTGTTTGACAAGTTCACTTGTGACCCCGAAAATGACCAAAAGTCCCTACCAATCTTCTCCACCAAACATTATAACATAAGGTGATAAGAGGAGCTTTCATTGCATAGTGATGTGAATGGGCATTAAAATATATCGTCCACCTCATATGTAATATACTACTCGTCAAAAGTCAAGAGCCACTTAGAAAAACCTTGGTTGAAACCATAAAACAAATCTGATATAAACGTAATTGGTATCAGTCAAAACGGCATTTATTGAATACCAAATTGACATGTCACATAAAGAAATGGAAACACACATTCAAACGTAATGAAGCTGTGAATTGTGTCACCCAACTTTTCAAAAGTCACACAATAGATATTGGACAAATAGACATTTCAAAATCGGGTATGACCACCGTTTGCAGCAAGGCATTCAAGACAGCGTAGACGCATCGAGTCCACAAGGGTCCGAAGAGTATTCTGAGGAACAGCTTGCCATTCCTGAAGCAGAAATGGAGTCAGCTGTGCAACATCCATTGGCAGGGGGTGATTTGTTGACAATCTTCGACCAAGGACATCCCAGAGGTGCTCAATCGGAGAAAGGTCAGGTAAATGAGCTGGCCACGCCATCCTGATGATCCAATGTTGCTGAATAAACTCATTCACCACACGAGCTCGATGGGGTCGAGCGTTATCATCTTGGAGGATGGCATTACCATCTATGACCTCCAGAGCAGGCTGAACAATTGGTCTCAAGATTTCGTTGTGTTATCTTGGGCCGGTCAAGTTGCCTTGGATGATGTAGAGTGGGGTCCTGCCGTGTCTGTAGAAGCCTAGCCAGACAATGACAGAACCCCTACCAAAACGATCAACCTCTCGAATTGTGTCATCAGTAAATCGCTATCGTTCTTCTTCTTCTTCCATCCTTAGCCATCAACCGGCAAAGCAGATCGCTATCGTGGTCGTCTCCAAACTCGAATCCTGCCATCATTGAATGACACAGTGAAGCGAGATTCATCAGTGAAGAGAACTTGACTCCTTTGTTGCATTGTCTGTCGGATGTGCTCGCGACACCAAGCAACACGGGCTCTGCGATGAGCAGGAGTAAGAGGGATTCTGACTTCAGGACGTCGAGCAGCCAGTCCTAATTCATGTAAACGTCTGCGAATGGTGCTTTGACTGACATTAACGTTTACAGTTTGTCTCAGCTGACATCCTAGAGTGGAACAAGTCACTGTTCGATGGCGCAGGGCTGACAACAAGAGGTACCGGTCATCCTGTCTATTGGTGCATCTAGGACGATCTGGCCGGTGGCAATCCTCCACACTTCCTGTGGCCTGAATTCTCTCCAAAATTCTTTGGATAGTACAGTGTGACACTGCAAGCCGTCTAGCAACCTCACGGACAGATAAACCACTTTCAACCCACGCTACAGCCTTCATTCTTTGTAAGGTGTCAAGACTTCTTCTCGGTGGCATGGTTTTGCAAGTGATGAAACTACCCTAAGTCTGCTGATTGTAAAACAAATTAAGAGTGAACTCTGTTCACGAAAAGTCGCCATTGCACGTGGAATGTCAATCAGCACGATTACTTCACCTGTTTTGTTGTACGGAAGTTTGAAAAAACAGATTAAAAATGTGAATTTATGGTCAGCAAACTAAATTGCACGTGATCACCATGGTCGTCGGTGAGTTGTTTTTATGCTTAACGTGCATAAAGGACTGTCAAAGGAAGATATTGCACCCATTTTTACTAATAACTTCCTTCATTTAATCATTCTATGCGCTTATATAAAAGTGTATTGAAAATAATAGGGTGGCCCTTGACTTTTGACGAGTAGTATAGTCTCCCAACCCACACATTCAGTCTTATTGTATGGCTCTGAAACATAGAGAAAACCGAAGACGTTATAATCCGCAGTGGTTGAATCACACGTAACCGTACGTTTAATTTGATAAGTCGTCTTTAGTGCGTCACGTTATAGACTGACCATAAATCTTAACGCCTTTGTCCCTACACGTTATCATGGACACGTTTTGTGTAATGTTGTTCAAATAATATCAGTTCTATCAATTCTCTACAGCTTTAAAAGGAGAGTTAGTGACTTGAGTGCACACATCCTGGAAGTGAGTTAACAGCGTTGCTAGGCATTCGTTTCATTAAAAAAAAAAAAAAAAATTTGGCGAATCGTGTTCCGTTCAACCTAGTCAGTTATATTAGGGCGCATGACCAAATATAAAAGACCGTTAAGTCTGATGACGTTATACAGTAAAATAGAACCAGACGCAAACAATAGAGGTAGACAAACAAATATAGAGGCAGACAAACAAATATAGAGGCAGACAAACAAATGTAGAGGCAGAAAAAAATATAGAGGCAGACAAACAAATATAGAGGCAAACAAACAAATATAGAGGCAACCCCTAAATAGAAACTGACCAAAAAATGGAGGCATAATAAAAAAACAGAGGCAGACATTAAAACCTAGGCAGATATAAAGAAACAGGCAGATATAAAGAAACAGAGGCAGATATAAAGAAACAGAGGCAGATATAGAGGCAGACTCAAAAATAGAGACAGATATAAAGAAACAGAGGCAGATATTAAGAAACAGAGGCAGATATAAATAATAAAGGCAGATATTAAAAATAGAGGCAGGTATAAAAATAGAGGCAGTTATGAAGAAACAGAGACAGATATAAAGAAACAGAGACAGACACAAAAGAAACAGAGGCAGATATAAAGAAACAGAGGCAGATATAAAGAAACAGAGACAGATATAAAGAAACAGAGGCAGATATAAAGAAACAGAGGCAGTGTTGCGTGTAGCCCAATTGTATCGGGCTTAGTATGTATTATTTAAGTTATTTGCAGAAGGAGCACTTTGGCGAGGTCCGTTCTTTCACACTATATAAGGCATGCATATATGCCGGTACTATTTTTGTGATCAGCCTTCTTACACACACCTGATCTTCAACACTGAAGAAGCTGCGAAGGCCAGGTTGGACGTTAAGACCACATGTAGTTTATTAACACATCAAAGCTCCAATTCAATCATCAAATATGTAGATAAGACAATGGCATAACCTAGCCAGTCTTGAGCGTCGCTATACAGTATTTTCATGAACACGCTGTCCTCAACGGTATCATGCAGAATTTAATAAAAACGTGCCAACTCACTTGCATCCAAATTACAGCATACATTGCTTTTAAATATCAATATGTAGCATCGACCCAACTCAGCACCGTGGGCGAGCAAAATGTAGACGAGCTTTAGAACTCTGTAAAATTAACCCATTCCAGGAGATGAACAAATATATGTCCGTCCACTTCTAAGGACACATGGAATGAAGCTCCGAAGGCTCCTTATCGTCTGCCAAGATGAGACCGGTTTGACTTCTGCTAAAACAGTACCAAAAGTCAATGACGTACTTCCGGGTAACCCGTGGACACAGTACATCAACAAACTTGGTCGTATCCTCAATGATAGAGACTGATGTGTTATGAGTTTTAATCATAACAGGCAGATATAAAGACACAGAGGCAGATATAAAGAAACAGAAGCAGATATAAAGAAACAGAGGCAGATCTAAAGAAACAGAGGCAGATATAAAGAAATTGAGGCAGATATAAAGAAACAGAAGCAGACCAAAAAAGAGACTAACCCAAATAAACTAGAGACTGTCACAAAAAATACAGGCAACCCCTAAAATAGAAACTGACCCAAAAATAATGGCAGACTAAAAAAAATTGATGGATCCAAAAAATAGATGCAGACAAAATAAAAACAGAATCAGACATAAAAATGGAGGCACATAAAACAAATAGAGGCAGATATACAGAAACAGAGGCAGACACACAAAAATAGAGACAGACGCAAAAAACATTTGGAAGGAGCAAACTCTAAATATAGACTCGTATGTCTAGGGTGAGAACATTATAAATGGTACGTGCTTCATTTTTGAACACCTTAAATACATAACAAAATCGAGTAATATTCCAATCTCTGTCTAATATGTTCAGAAAACTATGAACACGACGTTACAATAATATACAGTTAGTGAAGTGCAAACTTGCAATATATATACAAAAAGGTGAAGAAAACGTGATACTCGTTGTAACAGCTGGGACATACGTCTGTAACACAGAAAAGAAGATCAGTGAAGGCGAAATTCTAACCCTTATGGTTTATATTTTTGATGAGGTCATCATTCAGTGACCGTCTGTCACGTGATATTGTTGGGGAATGAATTAGTAGTATATCTGCTCCCCGCCGAGGTCTTCTATAAATCATCAAATAGCTGGTTCTTGGCTTCCAGCTTGTCTATGGTATATTTTGTAACAGGTCTCTAAGCCCAACTTTTTAAACAGCCTTAGAACGTGTAATCAGTCTTCAACAGTCAGAAACCTGATAAGGCCAGTTTGACGTTGAAGAACACATAATCACTTTTAATGTAGGACGAAGTTCCTTATATATTTACATCCAATATATATATATATATATATATATATATATATATATATATATATATATATATATATATATATATATATATATATATATATATATATATATATATATATCTTAATCAATGGCATTCACTTGCCAGTCCATAAACCCGTCTATCGTCACGTAGACTAAGGACAAGATGTCTTATGCATACTGCTGAAATCTTTAATGAAATAGTTCCACACTCACTCCTTTACTATTCAGCATTCGCTTGTCCATTTAATTATAATCAAGCCTATACTCCATACTGTAGGACGACCTAGCTGATATAAATTCACAAAGACTATCACAAGAGTTCACTTTCTGGAGCTCGTCAAAAACACGTCTTTTCACACACAGTAAGACACATCGAAAGACAACGAATACTAGCTCACATCTGCCATGCAAAGCTGGCAAAGAATCGTCAGTAAAATATTAGCAGACTATGTGACGTACTTCCGGAGTAGTCCGGGCAACTCATATCAACAAGGAAGTATGTATACAAACTATGTCGAGTGCGATAAAACCTGTTATGATTTTACTCATAACAACTACTCCCCCCCCCCCTCCTCCGGCCAATAATGGCACCGAAGTTGTCATTTTTTGCTTTTGTGAGAAAACACCACTAAGGTGAGCAAAAGGTAACATTAAATGTCAATGTTGGTATGACCATGCATAGACCTATGTTTGTGCCGTAATGTAAGCAATTTAACACCCAAGGTGTGGAAATCTAGCATAAAATGTTAATACCACGGTCTACGAAAAGCTCAAAGCAATTTCACATCAAAGTGATGTACTATAGGAAACGTCAGTCAACATATAACATTAGTAATGATAATATACCATGCACTCTGACACTCCAGTCTGTCAGAAAACACCTACTGTTCATTGTCCTGTCATCTAGTCAATCAATGTTACTTGAACTTAACCTTAATGCAAAGTGTTTATAATAATATTATTCTATCATAGAAGAAGTAAGACAGACACTTGACACACACAAAGTGTTTGACTGTTATACATCGGCAAATACATATAGTTTTGTGTGGTAGTGAATGGTATGTCAAATTGTATCTTATACATAATATGATAACGAATCATAATTTAATTTTATAATAGCGTACACAGCTCCTTAATATCTTACTCACAAGTGTCAAAGTAATATTTTTTTGTGTTGAAAAGTTAATTAATAGGGTAAGTCAATATGTCTTTTCCAATCCTGTATGGGAAAAAGGTATTATTTCCAATAAAGTAAAGTACATTCCGTGCACACACTCATATAGTGCTTGAAGTAACATGTCGAAATTCCATCTTGAATGTGTCCATGATTGTTGTCTCTATAATAGCATAAGACAACAATCCATAAGTCCGCGAACTCTGAAGTGAAATCACGAAACCAGTTGCGTATAAAATCCCATGGCTAACTCCCTTGAAATCCTGGTATGAGCTTCATTTAAAAGTTGTCTCCCTTGCAAGTACAGAATAAAGTCTATCGACTGTTAATGTGTGTATTTCAAAACTGTTCCGAATTGAATCAGTCCAAACATTTGCACAACCTTTATTCTTGGCAACTGGTAGTTGAAATGTGCATTTGAAGATGAAAGTATGTTCTGTCTATGCAATGTCCGAAGTAAAACGATATGTCACACGCCATGAGATGATCCATAATTCAGCATCATCATGTGGCTGTGCATGTGGCATTGCTGGACCATCACAAGTACAATCTGATGATTTAATCAAATTACGTGGTTCTTGATGCGAAATGTTTTGAGCACCGGATCTGTGAATGTAGATATTCTGACTACATTGCATTATGTTGATCATCTGAACTTGTTGACTCAATGGATGATGGAGCGTCCTTGATGCATCTGGATAGCACATCAGCGACGACATTGAGATTTCCCTTCCTTTATTGATCTAATGCTGTAATCGTACGGCTGTAACGTCAGGCTGGCTCTAGCTGCCTTTGGATTAGTAAAACAAGCTGTCTGTAAATAACCCAAGGCTCGTTGATCCGTCTCAAGAGTGAAGTAAGCTCACAAGAGGTATCTATGAAGTTTATTAAAGGCGAAAACAATAGTTAGCAGCTCTCGTTCTACGATAGGGTACTTTTGCTCTGTGGGGGTTAACTTCCCGCTCACATACATTGTAGGGTGCATGTGACCTTCAACGTCTTGAAGTAGTGTTCCCCCTATTGCGACATTGCTTGCATCCACTCTGAAAATGAAAAGAAATCAAATATCAGTCAATCGTAATATTGGCGATTTCGATAAAGCATATTTTATCACGTTTAATGTATTATGACACGCATGTGTCCAAATTACTTTATGTGCTGCGTCTTTCCTCAGCAACGCAGACAAAACTGAGGTCAAATCAGAAACATTTGGTAAAAATCATCTATTAAAATTGATGAAACCCAAAAGACTTCGAACTTGTTTTTTTTGTTCGAGGAATATCCAGATTAAGAATTTTAGAGACCGTAGAATCTTTAGGTTTTAAGACTCCACCTCCAACCTTGTGACCGAGGAAAGTAATTTCAGAAAAACCTATTTTAGTCTTAGAAGGTCGAGCAGTAATATTATGACATCGTAAGGTATCTAACAAGGAATGAATACCGTTGATATGATCAATTCAAGAATGATGGAACAAACACATATCATCTATGTAGGTACAGAAGTCCTCACGATCAGAAAATAGTCTACGCATCATGCGTACAAACGTAGCAGGAGCGTTAACAAGACCAAAAGACATATAGTTAAATTGAAACAAACCTAAAGGTGTAGCGAAAGCTAGATTTGTCAGATAAAGGAACCTGCCAATATCCCTTTGATAAGTTAAACTTAGTGAAGAAAGTGGCAGTAGATAGTCTGTCAAAAAGTGATTCAAGAACGGGAAGAGGTTCTGCGTCTCGAATGGACACTGCGTTTAACCGTCTAAAATCAATACAAATTCTTATATATTTGTCCTTTTTCCTGATTAACACCATAGGAAAACTATATGCAAATTGGACGGTTCAATTATGTTTAATTTATTCATCTGTTTTATCTCATCTTGTACCTGAAACTGCAAATGAATTGGGATATGATACGGTTTCAGTTTGATAGGTCTGAAATCCGTTAACATGATATCATGTTGAATGACATCAGTATGCCCAGGAATATCCGTGAGCACATCAGGAAAAGATTGTAGAAAGTCAGAAATCTGTTCCTTCTGATTAGAATTCAAAGTAGGATCAATGGAAACATCTTTCCAAGATTCAGTAGCCAACAGATGAATATCAGGTAACGATAGAATAGGTTCACCATCATCAACAAAGTCCAAAGTTTCCTATTGAATTACTGCCAAAGAAGAACGACGATCAATAGATTCATCAATAGCTTCAAAGATAGGACGTAGATGTGGTGGTCTAGTATGAAACTGTTGTAACATATTAATGGGAAATTTTTTTTCTTTCCCTTTCACATCTACAATATAGTCAACATCTGATAACTTGTTTAGAATTTTGTAAGGAACTTTCCAGGAAATCAGCAATCTATTTTCCTTGTTCGGAAGCAACACAAAAGCTTCGTCTCCTGGCCATAATTGGCGCAGTTTCCTGTTTTGATTAAAAAAACAGTCGAGCCTTTGATTTAGCTCTTTCCGACTGCACTGTTATTTGGCATGCGTCAATAATCTTTTGCCTTAAATTTACTACATATTGAAAAGAAGATTGAACTTCCTCGTCCATATTAGTACCAATAAGTAGTGGTTTTAATATAACCATGGGACGTTGTGGCTTTGCACCGTACACCAACTCAAAAGGGGAAAACCCCGTACTAGAACTGGGAATTTCTCGGTAGGCAAAGAGAACAGCTGGCAAGATTCGACCCAATCTTGCCGATATTTTGCTGTAACTCTATCGAGCATTTGCTTTAAGGTCCTATTAAATCTTTCTATTTCCCACTTGCTTGAGCGTGGTATAATGGACTGAGTGATCTTTCAATTCCAAACATGTTCATTACTTTTTTCATAGCATCTGATACAAATTGTGATCCATTACACTAGTCAACAAATTTTCAAACGTTATTTGTACCAGAAATTAAATATACCATTTCTTATTGCTTTTGACATGCTGATTTCAAATATCATTATGAAATTCACTATTTGGCTCTGGGTTTTTTTTTTAATGATGAATTTACATTACAGTAAAACAAATAATGTATGCTTGTTTAATTCTCTGGGGTGAACAGCTAGTCTTTCTACTTAAGCATTATAAAAATTGTCGTTACATACTCAATTAATTGATATTTCAACATAAAATGATAGAAAAAAAAACATTATTTAAAGTTCACATATCGTGTTTAAAAAATGCTCATTTGACCCCATTCCGTCATTATTCAGTCGCTGTTTGAGCTCTCTTTGCTTGCTTCTTGTAGTCAATCGATGAGGTGTCTCTTGTCACAGTCCAACAGTAATCAGCAAGCATTGAAGCGCTCCAATTGCCTTGATACCTTGTCTCCATAGCAGCAATGTCCTGGTGAAATAGTTCACCCTGCTCATCACTGACCGCTCCACAATTTGACGAAAAGAAATCCAGATGAGAATCCAGAAAATGAATTTTCAAAGACTTGTTGCAGCCAAGACTCTTATACTTTAGAAGGAGATTTTCTACAATTTCATTGTAATTATCAGATCTGTTGTTTCCAAGAAAATTGTCCACCACTGACTTAAATGCTAGCCATGCTGCTGTTTCCTTGCCATGCAACACGCAAAGAAACTCGTCATCATGAAGAAGTTTTCAAATTTGCGGACCAACAAATACTCCCTCTCTTATTTTAGCTTCACTCAGTCTTGGAAATTTTCTGATGAGGTATTTGAAAGCCTCATCTGTTTTCTCCATTGCCTTGGCAAAGTTTTTCATGAGACCCAGCTTAATGTGCAAGGGTGGCAAAAAAATCTTGCTGGTGTCGACAAGTTCTGGGTTCTCAACCTTCTTACTGCCCGGCTGCAATGACTGCCTGATTGGCCAATGTCTTCTGATGTAATGGTCACTTCGTGTACGGCTATCCAACTCACAGAGAAAGCAACAGTACTTGGTGTATCCACCCTGTAGTCCAAGCAAAAGAGCGACCACATTTAAGTCACCGCAAAGTGACCAATGATGATGATCGTAGTTTATACACTTCAAAAGCTGCTTAATGTTTTCATAAGTTTCTTTCATATGAACTGCGTGGCCAACTGGAATTGACGGTCACACATTACCATTATTCAACAAAACAGCTTTAAGACTCGTCTTGGATGAATCAATGAAAAGCCTCCACTCTTCCGGTATGTAATTGATTTTGAGGGCTGCCATTAAACCAGAAATGTTGTGGCACGCAGAAAGGTCACCCTCTTTTAAAAAGAATGTAATAAGCGGCTTCTGGCAGTTCCTGTACTCAGAAATTGTAACATCTTCTGCCAGGAGATTCCACTGTTGCAATCTGGAAACCAAAAGCTCCGCCTTGTTCTTCGGTAAATTCAGATCTCTTACAAGATCATTCAGTTCACCTTGGGTTATTAAGTGTGGTTTAGTGGATGTAGTTTGCTCAAAATCTGGGTCGCTTGAGGTTGATGGTTCAAGACCACCAATGTCCTATTCTTCATCATTGAAAGCAGCTGAAAATGATTCTGGCACTTTGGGAACTAGTAGGTCATCGCCATGTGATACCGGACGTATTGCAGAGGGGATGTTTGGATATTCCAGAGTCCATTTTTTTCTTCTTTGATATGCCTTTCCCAATTGGAGGGACCTTGCAAAAGTAACAGTTGTTAAGATGATCAGTGGGCTCTCTCCAAATCATTGGGACTGCAAAAGGCATAGTTTGCCTTTTGCCAGTCAACCACAGTTTAAGATTTGCTGCACATGTATTGCAGCATATGTGTGGCGCCCAGCTCTTATCTTGATCTCCTATTCTGCAGCCAAAATACAAACTATACGCCTTCTTAATCACTTTAGTTATATTTTGTTCTTGTGATACAAATGTCACCTCACCACATATATAACAGAAATTATTAGCACTGTTCACACATGTCCTAGGCATTTCTAACTACGATACTTTTGATAAGGACAAATGCACTAATGGCAAAATTTTATCAGAGATAAGATATTTATACACAAAGGTGATGTAATCAGAGGTAGGATTGCATCATCAACTTCTAGTTACATTTTTATTGGTCATTAGAAAAAAATTATGCAATCGCTAACAACAGTTGCGTCATATATATAAATTGACCGTAATTAAATAAACTATTAGCATATATCTTGAAAACTAGAGCACATAAACATTTTTAATGTCCTTTTCGTTTTCAGCACACCAAAATTAGTTAAGATCAGCTATTTTTATTTCTGGTACATTTTGGTTGTTGACTAGTGTTATCAGACTGTATGTTTTCGGGAAAACCCAGTCTGCTGAAAATTAACAATAGAGCATCCGCTATATCGTCACTAGAAATTTTCTTCAATGGGATAGCCTCGGGCCAACGAGTACACATATCAATACACGTTAATACAAATTTATGACCCTTAGCTGAAGTGACTTTGATAGGACCAATAAGGTCATTAGCCATCTTTGCGAATAGACGCAAGGATATGTCTGCTGCTTGAATGGGTGCGTTATGATCAGGCCTTTTAAGTTGCAACACTCTGGCTAACTAAACAAGTGCGACAAAAAACTTTTACATCTTTGGACACACCAGGCCAAAAAAAATGAGACAAAACTCTCTGTTTAGTCCTTGCCATACCCAAATGACCCGCAGCATTTATATCAAGTGCATGTCGTAACACGACTGGTCTATAACATGTAGGTACCATTATTTGTTTCTTAATTGAATCAACTTCTTGAAAATTCCTCACCAAAATATCTTTATTTAAGGTATACCAATGTTTTGCCTTTTCCTCAGTCATCACCTTATTTGACGTTACCAAAAGAAAAACGTCTTGGCACTCTCTGTGGCTGAAACAAAGAACTGCATTGAGTACAATTAGTACTATTAGCTAAGTCGCCACTACAAGCATTTGCATGAGCAATAGGCACATTGTTTTGGCTTGTATTATTGTTACTGACATCCACGACAGCATTAACACGTTCTGGGTTTCTTGCCTGTAGAAAATTATTGTTCTGAAAAGAACCTCTGTTGTTAGTGTAATTGTCATTATTTATGTGGAATGACCTATTACCTCTGCCTGATCTGGCATTATAACCTCCTCTATTTTGGTAATCATTATATCTGTTTGATGATTGAGGTCCATAATAATCATTATTATTATTATAGCCATATCTCTGAGGCTGTTGAGACTTCTTATTAAAGTTATATCTGCCTCTATTGTTGCCATATTGAACGCTTTGGGTCAATCTATAATTCTTGTCAATGCTATTGGATCTTTGCCTAGCAGTGTTAAAATTCATCACTTTGGCTGAAGCTGCTAGAAGAGAATCCTTAATGTTATCCTTGCTTAAATTCTTGTTTGGGTGTGCGATCTGGTATTTTCTACCCAAGGTTTCACAAACAGACAAATTATCTGGTTTTCTCTCCTGCAAAAATGAAAAAAGAACCTCCACTAATGGAGGACAACACGTTATCTCTGACAATTAAGTCAGACTAACCCTCAAATGTCTTTTCAATTTTAGCCAGCTCAATCCATCTAGAATAGTACATTTTTATTGAGGCAATAAATTCTGTAAAGTCCTTTGCAGAATCTGGCACTAGTGATTTAAATTTCAGCCTATAGCCATCTTCGTCCAAATGAAATCTCTAAAGTAGCAATACTTTAACCGCATCATAGTCATTTCTGGATTGATCATCCATGGTACACAGAGCAGTAAATGCTTCTCCGACCAATAAGTTCATGAGCCTACTAGACCATGTAGTTTTATCAATATTAGACTCATGACAATACGTCTCATATCTACAAAGAAAGCATAAGATATCGTCAATGGAAGAGTTAAATTTAGGCAAATTTACTTTGACATATTTGTTATGATCTCTTCTATCAGTATCAACATTCATGACATTCACGTGAGGTTCGATGCAATCGTAATTTCCCAAGTTCAATCTCAGCTATTTTAATTTTTTGAGCATGTTTTAACTCAGCTTGAACATAGGCTAGATTTTCCTTTTCAGAAGCCAACTTTTCTGCTCTTTTTTTTCTTCATCTTGTCTTCTTTTTTTCTTATTCTTGTCTTCTTTTTTCTGACAATTCTTCTTGTCTTTTTATTTCCTTGTCTACATAGGTTTACAAGGCTTCCCCTTCCAAACCAAAATCTTTTCCAACCTTTCCTAAATCCTTCAAGGTTGCCATGCTTTACTCTTATTGCGCCTTTCAATAGCAACAAAAAAAGTAAATTTATAAGATTATCACTTTATGAATAATATTTTCGATGATTATATCACCACTTCATATTCAACCACCTTGATGCATTAGTAGCAAAATATATAGATCTTAATGATGGAGCATAAAAGAAAAGTAGCAACAAGAAGACAGGATACAGTGATCAAATCCAAAAGAAGCAAATGAAAAAAGGAAAACTTTTCCTAAATACATAAATTGAACAATAAAAAAAGTATAGCTCTATTCACGCTTATAACAATACATTTGTAGCAAAGTTTGATTTTGCTGGGGAGGTTATGATGGTATCCTAAAAGAATGAAATCAGTGTCTGCATTAACCGTGTGAGGTCAAGCACATGTAGGCCCCTGACTCTAAAAGATGATGATGATGAATTATTTGCAGGGAACCTAACGCTACCTCCCTAGATCTCACGCGGTCACTATTTTGGCTCTAGTGTCTGGTGTCTGATGTACCTAGTGTCTAGGGGAGAAAGGAAATGATGGTACACAACACAAAAACACTTTAATTTTCTATGAGGAAGTGAATAAAACCAGTGGTTAAGTTTTTCTTTAAAATGAATATTTTTTCTGTACAATTTATTCTGCCTGTCCAGCCATATCTTTTGGACAGGTCTTTAAAAATGAGGACAAGATAGTTTACAGAAAAGATCAACTAAATTTATGTGTGGACAATTTGTCCAATAACTACAAAGTCAATATATATTTATATTTCCTATTGGAATGTTCACAGCTTACACTTTATTCATCTAAGGGAGAGAGTCACTGTGTATGAGGGGCTGTAGTTTCATCACACCCCATAAACTTCCTGAGTATGATTTGAAATACCAGTGTTTATTAAACGAAAGTGTCAGATATACCCAGATGCTTAACACATCACCTGGAATTCCTTGTAGAATGATAATACAGTATGTAGTTGCAGAAAATCTCGATCTTTCAACATGCCCAAGCTCATCACGTTATCTTTTGACAGCATAAACGAATGGTCGGAGACTTGATGGCGTTATTCTTATTCAGGAGGTTTCCTGGTACCGGCTGGCTACAGGAAATAAAACCTCTGCAACAAAAGGACACCCTGGCCTTTTATATCTGATCACTTATTATATTTATTATTTTCAACCGTGGGTATGGGGTCAGCCTCGCATGCATTACAGGTGCACTCGCCCCTAATTTTACATGACTTCCACCTTGCTGTGACCACACCTCAGGTCCCTATGGCAGATACGCCACTGTACGTTTACATATTTTTCCTCAATAAAATAATGTGGAGTAACGACATTTCCTTTGGTATGATTTTCTCTTCCTTTTTTTTTTTAAATACAAATGCTTCAGGTATGTCCAGACTGTGAATACTTCTTTATTTAATTTTAAAATTAACACAGCTGATCTCAGCGTATTTGAATGAAAAGTTTTGTTCAAGTGGCAATGAATAGTGAAAGCACTTTGCTAATATTTATTAGCACTGGCCAATCGAAAGCTTGCGACTACCAGAATTCAAATGTAGTTTTTGAAAAATAAAAATAATTCCAAACAAACTCTGCGTCTGGTAGTCGATTGGCCAGTCTGCTTTAGTTATGCCAATACAAAAAGATGTTTCGTTTTGGATTACATTTATCCTACCGCTCCCCTTTCCCTCCTATACTCTTGTTTACAAAGTCGAATTTGAATTTACCTCAATGTCTCTTTTCTAAGTTGGCGTCCCCACTAACGTTATGAAAAACAAGCAGGAACAACAGTCTGTCTGGTCACGCGTCCGTAGACATTTAGTATTTTCTCAATAACTTGGCTAATACTTGGACTACCAAATTATTTAAAACTTATTCTTGCTCAGTGGACTCTAAGCTATACTACCATATAATTTTTATGGTCAGTTTCATATTGGTTTAAATTTTCAATTTTTGTCGTAGTCAATCGTCAAATAAATTTTTGCACAAGACGGCCATCTTTCCCCCCTTTTCATTTCTCGCTAGCATGTATTTTCAAATAACTAACTTGTTTTAGTGACGTCAGATACCCTACCGCGAGGAGGAAATAAAATAGTGTCTGCGTGTTTGCCTCTGCTGGCTTTGCTCCAGCGTGTATATATGCATGGCAAACGTGTCAAGCGAAGCGGGGTTTTGAGCGGCGGGTATTTGAATAGGCGTTAAAGATTTGTATTGTCTCGTGTTACACTACCAAATTTGTAAGGATCCCTACTATTACAAGCGTTAAAGTCAAAATTTTACGTTAATTCAGACAGTAGTTTGGCGGCACACTTCCGCAAAATCGTTAATTATAAGTCTTGCCGCAGTCTCTAGCAGATCGGGCAAAATGTTAAAAATGTACGTCACAAGGAAAGCGGTAGGTTTAAACGGCGGGATCGGTTCCAAGCCTTTCCATGTCACAAAATTCAGCGCTATGCTGGCGTGTAAGAGGATTACAGTCAGACACAATAGGACGGGTTTATTTATTATCATTTTATGACTAAAATCCTACTGAAATGAGCGATTATTCCCGCAGATTTTACTACACACCTCCCATCCTAAGACATGCATTCATTTGCAGGTTATAATCTGCGAGATAACTTAGCTCGAATAAAGTCTTACGCGTTTTTCTGATCTTCATCATAACGATGTCTGCTCAGAAAGTCTGCACCAACGTTCAAAGGGCCAGGAATGTATTCTATTAAAAATTGGTATGGTTGCAACAAGAGAGACCATCTCAATAATCTAGAATTTTTATGCGTGGCCTGTGACAAGAACACGATGGGAGAATGATCCGTTTGGACCACAAATGTCCGGCAATATAAATAAATTTGGAATTTCTTTATAGTCCATATTAAAGCGAGACATTATTTTTCACTGGTTGAGTAATTTTTTTCCGCCTTGTTCAATTTGCGGCTAGCATAAGCGACTGGGTTCTATTCCCCATCTTGTGAGGAAGACCTTCGCAATAATGTAGCGCCCAGGCCTACATTGCTTGCGTCACTTCTCACAATAAATTATTTAGTCAAGTCAGGCAATTGCAACACTGGCCTGCTTGTAAGCTTCTCTTTTAACTCCTGGTAAGCGAATTCACACTGTGCTGTCCAAATTATAGTATCAGGTTGACCTTTGCGAGTTAAATCGGTCAAAGGAGCACATATAGAGTTAAAATGTTTGATATATTTTTAATAAAACCCACACAGAGACACGAAAGATCGCACACATTTTTTTGTTTGTGGTCTAGGTGCTCTTTTTAGTTTTTCCAGATTCTTGGGATCAGGGGTCATGCTACCCTGATGTACTGTATGTCCCAAGAATTCCAACTCTTTACAACCAATACAGCATTTGGTTGGTCTAGCGGTTAAGTTAGCCTCTCTGAGTCTATCAAACAGCATATTCAAAGAGGTAACGTGTTCCTCAAATGTTTCCGTAGCAATGAGGATATCATCCATAAAATTCGAAATACATGGATTTTTCAGGGGATCCAGCAATTTTCGCATCATCCTAGAAAATACACTCGGGGCATTTTTCAACACAAACGGTAACATGTTGAACTCATAATGACCTTCCGAGTTGCTAAAGGCTAAATAAGGTCGAACCTCAGGCTTAACTAGAATTTGGTAATAGCCTTTGCTAACATCCACCTTAGAAAAATATTTTGCCTTGTTCATACTGGCAAATAGTTGAGTAGTATCAGGTAATGGATCCACCTGACCTTCTGTGACAGCATTCAGTTTCCTGTAATCTATGCACAGTCTATGTTCTCCCGATGGTTTCCGCAACAAAATCACACAGGAACTATAAGGAGACTCACTGTGAGAAATAATCCCTTCTTGTAACAAATAATCTATCTCCTCTTTCAAAGCTTTTTCCTTAGCGAAAGGAATGGAATAGGGTCTCATACAGATAGGTGTTGGGTCTAGTAGTTTCATATCATATTCCAACAAATTTGTGTGCCCCGGTTTATCCGTTAACACATCTGTATGTTTCTCAAGGACCTGTTGAACCTTCTCCCTCTGTCCTTTTGTCAGATGATTACTGATCTTCACCTGTGCAAACGTTTCACTGGTTTTCAGTGGATATTCAAATGAGGTGAGAGGGTCATTCTTCATTTCGGTTGCAATAGACAAAGCCATTAGATGTGTTCCTTCGTGGATTTGTCTGTCCAGATATTTCTTCAAAAGGTTCACATGATAGACTTTTTCCTTTCCCTTTTTGTCTATCTTATAATTTGTTCTGGATACCTATTCCAAAACTGTGTATGGCCCTTGCCATCCGATCTGAAGTTTATTGTTGCTGCCTGGCAATAGAAGAAGCACCTTTTCCCCTACAGCAAGTTCCCTATCCTTCGCTTTCTTATTATAATAAGCAGCATGCTTTTTCCTGGCTTGTCTCAAATTATCATTTGCCAGTTTCCAACTAGTTTTTAAACGAGTGGTTAGTTCGTTTACATATTGATAGGATGAGGTAACAGTCTCCTCTGCCTTCTCATCTGTCCAGGTCCTTAACAAAGCTTCTAAAGGACCTTTTATTGGCCTCCCAAATAACAGGGTTGCGGATGCCATTCCGGTTGAATTATGTGGAACTTCTTGGTACGCAAACAACGCAGCGGGTAAGTATTGGTCCCACGTATCAGGTTTCTCATGTGCCAGCTTTCTCAAGATAGAAATAAGAAACCCATTGAACCTCTCTACCTGGCCGTTCCCTTGGGGGTGATACGGACTACAATGAAAGTGCTTGGCTTGAAACAACCGAAAAACCTCTCAATTAACTTCCCCTTGAACTGAGAGCCATTATCAGTCAAGATTTGATGCGGGAATCCTAACCTTGTGAATATCGTAAGTAATGCCTCTGCCACATGTTTCGAATCGATTGACGACAGGGCTACCGCCTCTCCCCACATAGAACATGTGTCTACCAGAGTAAGGATGTAACTGTTCCTCCTCTTGATCCGAGTGAGAGGTCCCACAATATCCACTGCAACTCTCTCACAAAGGGTTTCAACTATGGGCATTTCCCCTAGAGTCGCTGGAGCAGTCCAATGCTTTGGAGCTACTCTCTGGCATTCGGGACAGGATTTTACATATCTCTTTATGTCTTCCGTTATCCCTGGCCAGAAATAATGACAAGCTATACGCTGTCCTGTTGTGCTAATCCCCGTGTGACCACTGAAGGGGATAGTATGACCTAACTCCATCACTTTCTCCCTATATGAACTGGGAAGGACCAACTGTCCGTGACCAGCTGAACCAGTGCCGGCCTTCCTGTATAACAATTTATTCTTCACATAGAATTCTCCTTTATTAGGAGGAGTATGGCTCTTTGGGAGTTTCTTATAACACGGCTTCAGTGACCTATCTTCAGCCTGTGCCTTTCTCATCTCCTCTCGATGAGTATTTATAGGTCCATCTTCTTCCTTTCTGGATTGTGATCGGGTCTGGACTGCTGCCAAGACCACAGGTCTCTTGGGATTCCCCAAGTAGACATAACGACACCCCAATATCAGAGGGTAGATGGGTGCGTCTATCACTGCTGCTCTGATTATCCCTTCCACATAGCGAGTTTTCACTGTTATCCTTGCAATGGGAAGTTTCATGAGGGGTAGGTCCTTGGTCGCCCCTTGTATCTCCACTGTTTCTGTGGTATACTGATCTGGGTTCACCAAGTGCGAGCTCACGACAGCATCAAAATCTAAACCTGTATCATAGAGGCACCTAATGGTGACATCATTGCATACAACATCCTCACAAACTGGCGGGTGGTAAGGTTCCTGCTGTCTAGCAGGTTTGTCCTTTACTTCCTGGTTCCCCCTTCTCATAGCAGCACATCCAGAAGGTTTACTTTTACAAAATTTAGTGTAATGTCCCTCCTTTCTACAATGTCTACAATATAATCTACCTTGATGAAAAGGTTTTCTTTCATCATTCCTTCTGTCATTGAAATGTGAGGTTTTATTTTTAAAATCACTTCGAGGCCTATCAAAGTTCTGCTTACTTCTGTTGTCGAATTTATTATAGTTTTGAGGGGCCTTATAATGATCTACTGGTTTCTTCTTGGTGCCGGCTACCTCTGCCTGGGCTGCCTGATACTTCTCAGCGACATTAATTATCTCACCCAGCCTCATCGCGCCCTGTTCCATGAGAAACGTTCTCATGTCTGGAGCCATGGACTCTCTCATCTGTTCTATGAGTATCATCTCTTTGAGATATTGGGTTTTCCTCAAAGAAGCCCATTTCTCCATTTACGTTTCTAACCGGGCGGAGAACTGGTGATAGGTCTCACCCGACAGTAGCCTGGCATTCCTAAATTTCTTTCTAAAAAACTCTCCGTTCTTTTCGTATCTTAACAGAAGAGCCTGCTTCAACATGTCATAGTTGTCTTGGTCATCCCTGCTCATTTTGGAAAACACTTCATAAGCTGTTCCCCGAAGAACCTGAGACAACTTTACCCCCATCTTTCTCTTTCTAACCCATAAGTAGTGGCTAATACTTCATATCTGCTCAAATATGACTCAATGTCATCATCCTTTTCTACAAAATAGTCTAAATGGAACCCCATGGCTGAGTTGGAGGCCCCTGAATAGCAGTAGCATCAGAGGTAGAGGGGATGTGACCATTGTCCGGAGCAAGGCCTTGCAACTCTAACTCCCTTAGTCGCAACTCGTGCTTCCTCTGTAATCTTTTATCTTCTTTTTCTGCCTCCCTTTGCAGTCGTTTTTCTTCTGCCTCCCTTTCGGCAGTCAATCTCTTTTCTTCTGCCTCCCTTTGTAGTCGTTTCTTCTCTTTCTTCCTCCAATTTTCTCTCCTCAAATTGGAGCCTCTTTATCTCAAAATCTCTATCAGCCTCTAAGGCCCTAGCCTCCTTCTCAGACTCAATCTGTAACCTTTTAATTTCCCTACCCTCCTCTAACTGCATTTTCCTTTCCTCAGCTAACCTATGTTCTTCCCTAACAATAAATTTATCACATTCTGAGGTGACATAGTCAATCAAGATTTGTCCCTCCATATTCATTTCCCTGGCAGTCTGCACAGCCGCAGAGCGAAACATGGCCAGATCGGCCATCTGATAAATACAAAATGTTCTAACTAAACTTTCTAAATAAGTACAAATTTATTTGATTAATTCTGGGTTATGACACTTTCTTGACTTCCCAAATCTTGGGCAATAATATTTATGGGGATTCCCTGGGAAACTAGAATGCTGTTTATGCTAAGTCCCAGACCCCAATGTATGTAGTACTAGGAGAAATTCAAATGCCCGGACAAGCCTACCAATTTATTTAGCAAAGTTTGATTTTGCTAGGGAGGTTATGATGGTATCCTAAAAGAATGAAATCAGTGTCTGCATTAACCGTGTGAGGTCAAGCACATGTAGGCCCCTGACTCTAAAAGATGATGATGATGAATTATTTGCAGGGAACCTAACGCTACCTCCCTAGATCTCACGCGGTCACTATTTTGGCTCTAGTGTCTGGTGTATGATGTACCTAGTGTCTAGGGGAGAAATGAAATGATGGTACACAACACAAAAACACTTTAATTTTCTATGAGGAAGTGAATAAAACCAGTGGTTAAGTTTTTCTTTAAAATGAATTTTTTTTCTGTACAATTTATTCTGCCTGTCCAGCCATATCTTTTGGACAGGTCTTTAAAAATGAGGACAAGATAGTTTACAGAAAAGATCAACTAAATTTATGTGTGGACAATTTGTCCAATAACTACAAAGTCAATATATATTTATATTTCCTATTGGAATGTTCACAGCTTACACTTTATTCATCTAAGAGAGAGAGTCACTGTGTATGAGGGGCTGTAGTTTCATCATACCCCATAAACTTCCTGAGTATGATTTGAAATACCAGTGTTTATTAAACGAAAGTGTCAGATATACCCAGATGCTTAACACATCACCTGGGATTCCTTGTAGAATGATAATACCGTATGTAGTTGTAGAAAATCTCGATCTTTCAACATGCTCAAGCTCCTCCCGTTATCTTTTGACAGCATAAACGAATGGTCGGAGACTTGATGGCGTTATTCTTACTCAGCAGGTTTCCTGGTACCGGCTGGCAACAGGAAATAAAACCTCTGCAACAAAAGGACACCCTGGCCTTTCATATCTGATCACTTATTATATTTATTATTTTCATACGTGGGTATAGGGTCAGCCTCGCGTGCATTACAGGTGCACTCGCCCCTAATTTTACATGACTCCCACCTTGCTGTGACCACACTTCAGGTCCCTATGGCAGATACGCCACTGTACGTTTACATATTTTTCCTCAATAAAATAATGGGGAGTAACCACATTTCCTTTGGTATGATTTTCTCTTCTTTTCTTTTTTAAATACAAATGCTTCAGGCATGTTGACAGTGTTCATGGAACACGGAGGCTTACTAATATATTCTAATGCAATATTATTCAAACAAAATCAGGACAACATACAATAGTTAGATACATTTCAATGTGAGGACTCAACAATGTCTGCTCCCGGCATGTCCTTCACTTTTCCCAATAGCAGTATCTAACTTTGGCAGTGGGATTAAACATATAAATTCATAAAGCATTCTTACCACAAATTTCAAGAAATATAAACAAATGACGCTGACTTGCAAAGAAATGACCTCAGTTTCTTCTGCACTGTCCAGACTGTGAATACTTCTTTATTTAATTTTAAAATTAACACAGCTGATCTCAGCGTATTTGAATGAAAAGTTTTGTTCAACTGGCAATGAATAGTGAAAGCCTTTTGCTAATATTTATTAGCACTGGCCAATCGAAAGCTTGCGACTACCAGAATTCAAATGTAGTTTTTGAAAAAAAAAATAATTCCAAACAAACTCTGCGTCTGGCAGTCGATTGGCCAGTCTGCATTAGTTATGCCAATATAAAAAGATGTTTCGTTTTGGATTACATTTATCCTACAGCTCCCTTTCCCTCCTATACTCTTGCTTACCCAATAGAATTTGAATTTACCTCAATGCCTCTGTTCTTAGCTGGCGTCCCCACTAACGTTATGAAAAACAAGCAGGAACAACAGTCTGTCTGGTCACGCGTCCGTAGACATTTAGTATTTTCTCAATAACTTGGCTAATACTTGTACTACCATATTATTTAAAACACATTCTTGCTCAGTGGACTCTAAGCTATACTACCATATAATTTTTATGGTCAGTTTCATATTGGTTTAAATTTTCAATTTTTGTCGTAGTCAATCGTCAAATAAATTTTTGCACAAGACGGCCTTTGCTCTAGCGTGTATATATGCATGGCAAACGTGGCAAGCGAAGCGGGGTTTTGAGCGGCGGGTATTTGAATAGGCGTTAAAAATTTGTATTGTCTCGTGTTACACTACCAAATTTGTAAGGATCCCTACTATTACAAGCGTTAAAGTCAAAATTTTACGTTAATTCAGACAGTAGTTTGGCGGCACACTTCCGATTAATCGTTAATTATAAGTCTTGCCGCAGTCTCTAGCAGATCGGGCAAAATGTTAAAAATGTACGTCACAAGGAAAGCGGGTAGGTTTAAACGGCGGGATCGGTTCTAAGCCTTTCCATGGCACAAATTTCAGCGCTATGCTGGCGTGTGAGAGGATCACCATCAGACACAATAGGACGGGTTTATTTATTATCATTTTATGACTAAAATCCTACTGAAATGAGCGATTATTCTCGCAGATTTTACTACAGCATCACAAATTTTTTTTCCAACATTTATCACATCTATTAAATGAAATATAGCCAGGCTAGAAGCACAGTTTTACAAACAATACTGTAGCAAACTAATGAGAAAAAATGATATATGACTGGACAACAATCACAAATTGTACACTTAACAGTACTTCACTGCTAACAATCATAGGTCATGATTCTTTCAATAATAGCAGATTCACACAGCTTTGTAATGCCGGCCCCACTATTTGAAACAATCACACTCCAAACCTTAAAGTACGCTCATGAATCTATCGACCAGTCGAAACGGTATTGACAGATTCACATGTCCCTCCTACCTCCCACAGATTAAATACACAGCGACATTAAAACATGCAACATAAATCTGAAAAAAAGCGCAGGCAAACAAAGATAATTCAGTCACACGCTGTATGAAACATAAACGTGACTTATCTGATTGTCAGGCCTCAAAATCCTCCCAATTCCAATGTCCGTTCCTCCCACCACCGATGCGAACTGGACACAAAAGACCGCTCACTAGATCTAGCAACGCTGCAGCAGCTGACACATTTCAGAATGCACTTGATTCAACGTTGTCATAAACATACGCCATCTTCGGCAGAACATTTGATGCTTTCATACATCAGGATGCAGCAGGTATAATATTCTTGAACAACTATTCTTTCAATACTCGAACAGATAAAGGACTGTAAAGTGAACTTGTATTCAGGCCTTCTCAGAAGCTAGCAGACGACACGTGCGCCATTTTTCAGAACTGGAACAAAGCATGATTGCATGAGGACGTCTGTAGCAACAATGATGAAAAAGTGGCTTTCGATCAAACGATCATCGGCTTGCTGCCCCCCATTAATGAATGGAGAATGAATTAGTAGTATATCTGCTCCCCGCCGAGTTCTTCTATAAATCACTAAGTAGCTGGTTTTTGGCTTCCAGCTTGTCTAGGGTATATTTTGTAACAGGCCTTTAAGTCCAACTTTTTAAACAGCCTTAGAACGTGTAATCAGTCTTCAACAGTCAGAGACTTTATAAGGCCAGTTTGACATTGAAGAACACATCATCACTTTTAATGTAGGACGAAGCTCCTTATATATTTACATCCAATATATATATATATATATATATATATATATATATATATATATATATATATATATATATATATATATATATATCAATAGCATTCACTAGCCAGTCCATAAACCCGCCTATAGTCACGTAGACTAAGGACAAGATGTCTTATGCATACTGCTGAAATCTTTAATGAAATAGTTCCACACTCACTCCTTTACTATTCAGCATTTGATTGTCCATTTATTTATAATCAAGCCTAGACTCCATACTGTAAGACGACCTAGCTGATATAAATTCACAAAGACTCTAACACAGGAGTACACTTTCTGGAGCTCGTCAAAAACACGTCTTTTCACACACAGTGAGACACTTCGAAAGGCAACGAATACTAGCTCACATCTGCCACGCAAAGCCGGCAAAGAATCGTCTGTAAAATATTAGCAGACTATGTGACATACTTCCGGAGTAGTCCGGGCAACGCATATCAACAAGGAAGTATATATACAAACCATCACAAGTGCGATAAAACCTGTTATGATTTTACTCATAACAGAAATATCCCAAGTGTTTTATAATCTCCAGCCTTTATCTTCTGTGATCAATCAGCTCTGGTGATCTGAAAACTGTTACACGTTTATGGCGCCTGATACAGGGTGTCCCCATCCCCCAAATCTTCTCCTATTCATCAAATACTAAAGACCACAACTACAAATAAATGTCAATTAAATGTAGAATAAACGTAGCAGTAGAGCAGAAAATGAAAATATTAAAATTCATGTACAAATTCAGTTTATCCTTGAACTAAAAAGGAAACCAGTCTTGTTTCTAAAAAAAAAAATAAACAGTTATTGTCAAACTCCCCACATTTAGCAACATATGTAAATAACGTTTGAACTTTGTCAATCTTTTGTTTTATTATAATAATATAATGATAATAATAGCCCATTCAGTCATAACTGACCATGGGAATGAGCCCCTTAGGTGACAGCCCTCGATGCTTTTTGCCCTCGTGTCACGAAATTGGACCGTTCAATTTTTCTTCCATTCAGCCCCCCCCCCTTTTTTTTCTATTATTTCTCATTTTAGCCGCACATAACTCTGTACTAGAGTCGTTGTTTCCATTTGTCACACTTCACTTCGTATGTCCAGGCAAGGTTATCGCCCATCCCTGAGAGATTAATTGAATCACTAAACGTGTTAATATCACATGGCTCCAGGTAGATGAGAGCATGAAGTGTTTGCTTAAGATTGCATAATCACTTCCGATTCGACTGTTTGGGTCAGGTGATTATAGATAAACGCAATCATGGAAGACATTTGGAAGAGTGAGCAGGAAGTGTGATATAAGTCAACTTTCACAACATTTTACGGATATGCAGGCAGCCCTCCTCCTTTTTTCAGCCAGGCTTGGGACCGGCCTAGGCGGAGTTCGTCCTCGAGACATGAAGCATAAAAAACCACACCATAGCTCGTTCTGATTTCTTTGATGGGTTACTTTCTAGTATCATTATAACATACATGAAACTTTTGGATAGTGACTGTGTTAATGACATCATCTCTTACATAAATAAATAAAGCTGAAGGCCAGGGCGAAGCAAATAAAACATAAATCCGACAAGAACAATGGCAGATCTAGTATGATCCCTAGTTTAAAATAAGACGCCATAATTATAAGATCGCCAGGACTTGTGATTATGTTTAGAGACGACTTGTGATTATGTTTAGAGACGACTTGTGATTATGTTTAGAGACGACTTGTCATAATTGTCTTGGTCGTCTCTATTCATCTTAGCGAAGACTTCATAAGAAGTACCTCTCAGTCCTTGTGATAACTTAAGACTCCACCTCTCTCTCTCTAACCCATACGTAGTAGCTAATAATTCGAATCTACTGAGGTACCCCTCGATGTCATCGTCTTTCTCAACAAAATGGTCTAAATGAAACCCCATAGCTGAGTTTGAGGCTCCCTGACTAGGCGTAGCATCTGAGGCAAAAGGGCTGGCACCATTTTCCGGAGCATGGCCTTGTAATTCCAGCTCCCTTTGTCGTAATTCGTGCTCCCTTTGTAATCTTCTATCTTCTGCTTCCCTTTCGGCAGTCAATATCTTATCTTCTGCCTCCCTTTGTAATCTTCTATCTTCTGCTTCCCTTTCGGCAGTCAATCTCTTATCATCTGCCTCCCTTTGCTGTCGTTTTTCTTCTGCCTCAATCTGCAGCCTCTTAAGTTATTTATCAGCCTCAATTTGTAACCTCTTCTCTTCAGCTAACCTCCTATCTTCCCTTTCAATATACTTATCACATTCTGAAGTTACGTACTGTATTAAAACCTGACCCTCCATGTTCATCTCCTTCGCCGTCAGCACAGCAGCCGATCTAAATTTTGCCAGGTCAGCCATACTCACATACAATTTAGCAATGACTAAGGTAATTTCCAAATATATATATAATGACCAAAGTAATTCTAATTATCAAGGTAATATATCAATCAATTAACTAATTAACTAATTATCACTGGCTGTGAAGATTCATCAACTTTTATTTTCCACTTTTTATTTTAAGGGACACTTTTAAATTTATACAACTCTGTCCCCACTAGTTTAATTCCCACACCAGGAGATCCTACTATCTTTAATAAATTTAATCCCCGGACAAGACCCCTATATTTGTAGTGGTTTTTGATGTTATTATATGGTTATTATGTTACCTAGTGTACTGTATGAGGTCAGCTGTGAAGGCTCCTGAGATAAAGTTAATGTGAATTACAGAAGGCCCTTCTTACTACCACTAACGACCTCAAACAGACGTATTAGACTATTGTGAATGTTGGCTACGTTAAAAGTCTAGGGTACTGAAATGTAATGTGTAGTGAAAGTAATATACAGACACACACATGTAGTCATTAAGTCTAATAATAATAATAAACGCTACAATACACTGAACTAACTCTGGTTGTTTTAGTTTTAGTTTTAACAATTTTCTAAATTTATTAGTTCTGAACCAATTTGTATTTTGGCCAGAACATATGTAATGATATGAGTTTATTAATAAAATGCATATATATGTGGCATAATAAAATGTAATTTGTGTACATAGATATATTATAAGACTAGTTAATACTCCTAAGGTCTACTATGTCTTTGGGAGAACTAGCACTGGATGTTTCATTGGAGTGGCGTCATCACGCCCAATCTGTGACTACTACAATCATTGTCCATCGACTTATAGACAAGTTAAATTTCTCAATATTTATATATTTATTGATGGTGGAAGAGTTGTGAATCTCCAGCAAGCCAGGAGGTTCACTTATCTCTCCTGAGACGATCTGGTGCAGGATTCTTAAGGCCCACTCCTCTCCTAAGCTGGAGTAAAAATGTCAGGCTGCACAGACACCAAAGTTAGGCAGCACATACACCAATGTTAGGCAGCACATACACCAATGTTAGGCAGCACAAACATCTGCTTGGGTACTCGTTCATAAGCATTTGGCACCACTTAGTGCCCAAAACAGAAACTTCTGAAACAAAATGTGCCATGTGTAAGTACTCTACCTACTGCGCCACTCTTATACACAACAACAACACTACACAGACTGGGTCAGATCTCTCTGACCAACATAGCACATCTTACCCAGTTGTTTTCAAATAATACCAGTTCCCCAAGACTGCATTGCATCTGAAATATGTTCAATAGTTTCCTCTGTCCTTCAATAAGATAGGTGATATGTTCCCACTGATCTCAATAATAGATCCGCCTTCCATAGTCTTCGTTAGGTTTACATATATTATTTGTTTGTCTCTAGGCCCTGGACTGGGGCGGGGGACCTAGATCAAGCACTTACTTGTCGTAATCATTTTTTATGATATGGCAGTATCAATCACTCAAAATATTAAAATAAACAAGATAAATGCTTTTATCCTTACCACAATTCAGAACTGAGAACACAGTTAACACTAGCAAAACTCAGCTGAGCTGCTGGCTATAGTATGGCGTTCCACTGACTACCATGGATTCTTTCCTGGAAAACACCACTATCTGCAGTTTAGAACTGCGTTCTGGACAGTCTTCTAACAAAATGGCACAAGTGCGCGTCTACCATTCACTAATATGAATACATTTGTCCAATCACGGACTTTCCCCTCTAACTTTTCAAATCTTCAAATTAAAAGTCAAATTTCAGTCAGATCTCAGTCAAGTGTGTATTATTGTCTGTTGGTCCGTCTGTCTCTACTTGGTTTTTCACAAAATTTCACTTGTTTTTTGGACTGAATATCTGTAAAAACTACACGAACCTGCTTCCTAAGTTATTTTTAGCCACTATCTACCGAGTTTGCCCCGCTATTTCATTTCAGTTTGATTTTTGCAGTTTCTTGTGTCAAGGACGCAAAATTGTGACTTTAGTGAAAGTATGCACAGCAATACTGTTCGCTAGTCTGATAGGAACAATAAGGTCTTTCGTCAATATCTCCCTTGTTATCTGTCCATCTGTATAATTACAAGTATATTATTTGTCAGCTCAAGATGGGCTATCAAACTAGCTAGGTTTTATTTTCATAACTTTATTATTAAAGAAAAACCTACTTTTCTCAAGGTTAGTTTTTGAATCTTGTTTTGAACCATTTAGGCATGGCCTTTGCCGCGATATTCGAACAAAACAACCAAGTACGGTAAAACGTCTAAGATACGACTGTTTCTAACAAGAGCTAAGGTCTTTTTCTGTCCATTTCATTACATTGTGTCAACTAGTGGCATGATTTTTTTTTCTTTTAAACTACAATTGCGCCTTTTGCCTTTTTAGATTCAAACACGTGTTCAGACCGTCATAATGATTTTTATCTCCATTTCCCTCCCGTCTAGAAGGGTACCGTTTCGTCTGCATGTCTAACTAGTTAGTTTTTAATGGCGGTGGGAAATGCGTGCATAGGCGAGCATGTCTCCTAGTATCTTACGCATTATTTTATCCCTACATGTTATCTTACCCTTTATCTTTATAATTGGAGATATTTTAACGTTGTATCACGGTAAATTCATCACACATCTCCCCACCTGAGAACAAGAACTACTGCAAGTTCCAAAACCAGTGATACACATAGATAAAATTACTCTCACGCCTGCTAACTACTCTAATTTTGATCACAGGGGTGCCGACTGAGGAAATCTGCACCGACATTCAAAGATCCTAGGATATAATCGATAATAAACTGATAAGGTTGTAACAATAAAGACCATCTTAACAATCTTGCATTTTCATGCTTGGCCTGAGATAAGAACACTAGGGGCTGATGATCCGTCTGGACCACAAAAGTCCTACCATACAGATAGATTTGAAACTTTTTTATTGCCCATGTTAACGCTAAACATTCTTTTTCGCTGGTGGAATATCCTTGCTCCGCTTTATTCAATTTGCGGCTTGCATCAGCGACTGGGTTCAATTCCCCATTGGGTGAAGATGACCTTTGCAACAGAGCCGCCCCCAGGACTACATTACTTGCATCTGTTCTTACCACAAAGTCCTGTGTCAAATCAGGCAATTTGAGAATAGGCTTGCTAGTGAGTTTTTCCTTTAACTATTGGAATGCCAATTCACATTGCGCAGTCCAAACAATTTTATCTGGATTTCCTTTGCGAGTCAGATCAGTCAGAGGAGCACATATAGAGTTAAAATTTTTGATATATTTTTGGTAAAACCCACACAACGACAGGAATGATCGCACGTCCTTTTTTGTTTGTGGTCTAGGTGCTCTCTGCAGTTTTTCCACGTTCTTGGGGTCAGGGGTCATGTTACCCTGATATACAGTGTGTCCCAAGAATTCCAACTCTTTGCATCCAATACAACATTTTGTTGGTCTAGCAGTTAAGTTCGCTTCCCTAAGCCTCTCAAATAACATTTTCAGAGAGTTAATGTGTTCTTCAAATGTCTCTGTGGCGACTAGAATATCATCCATGAAATTCGTGATACATGGATTATTCAGGGGGTCCAACAATTTGCGCATCATCCTTGAAAATACACTCGGAGCATTTTTCAATCCGAATGGTAGCATGTTGAATTCATAATGTCTTTCCGAGGTGCTAAAGGCTAAATAAGGTCTAACTTCAGGCTTCACTGGAATCTGGTAATAGCCTTTACTAAGATCTACCTTCGAAAAGTATTTTGCCTTGTTCAGTCTGGCAAATAACTGTTTTGTGTCTGGTAATGGATCCACTTGTCCTTCTGTGACAGCACTCAGTTTCCTGTAATCTATGCACAGTCTGTGTTCCCCAGACGGTTTCCTCAACAAAACTACACTGGAGCTAAAAGAAGATTCACTGTGTGAAATAATCCCCTCTTTCAACAGATAATCGATTTCTTCTTTCAATGCCTTCTCCTTCGCGAACGGAACAGAATAGGCTCTCATACAGATTGGGTTTGAGTCTACCAGCTTCATGTCATACTGTAGCAAATTTGTATGTCCTGGTTTATCGTCTGACATCTGTATTGTATCCTCCAACGGCAGCCTAAACAGTGAAACACTGCAAATAACTTAAGTTTCATTGCCTTCAATCTCTGTTTGTCTCCCCTTACACTGCTCACACAAAACGATGATAAGGGTATTCATGTGTCAGAATAAGTGTTCTTTTCTGCATTATAAAAACTAGACTAGCTTTATCAGAAGGGGGGATCCTCTTGTTGGAGTTCTACTGTTAAGAAACTTCATCCAAAGGATTCTACGATTCTTTTTCCTTCCATTTTATTTACTCTAGCAGTTTAAGATCATGCCTTCTAGAACCGTAACTTTATTTCCGTAAACATTTATTCTGGATGCCTTTTAGAAGGCAACACCTTCTAGCCCACAGCTGTTTCAAATATAAATTGCTTTCCTAGATAAAAAATACTGGGGTGAATGTTTCTTCGTGGCTTGTCTCAAATAACCATTCCTCCCCGCCCGGCTTTCAATCGATAGTTTTCACATATCGATTGGAGGCCGACCTCTGTGCAACCTAGTTTTGCTGATGATATTGATCTGATAGCTGGATCAGAATCAGAACTTCAAGACCTTACCTCTAGACTGGAGAAAGTAACAAGAACGTATGGGATGGAAATTAATATAGAAAAAAGCAAGATATTGGTGAATACCCATAAGAAACATGTTCCGACCAACATTACGTTAAATGGGCAAACGTTAGAAGAAGTTAACACCTTTAAATATCTCGGGTCCACTATATGTAGTGATGGAAGATCAAGTAAAGAAATCAAGACAAGACTTGAGATGGCCTCAGCTGCCATGACAAAGTTGAATGTGATCTGGAAAAGTAACATCAGTTTTCCTGTGAAGATCAAATTATACAAATCACTTGTATTATCTATTCTCTTGTATGGGTGTGAGAGCTGGACACTCACTGCAGATACGGAGCGAAGGATTCAGGCTTTCGAGCATAAATGTTATAGAAGAATTTTGCGCATTTGCTATAAAGAGCACAAAACAAATGTCTATGTTAGAGAGAAGATAAACACCTATGCAGGCCACCAAGAACCACTTTTGTCAATAGTGAAACATCGAAAGCTTGCCTGGTTTGGGCATGTAACTCGTCATGACTCCCTTTCGAAAACGATCCTTCAGGGGACAGTCGAAGGTAAACGGAGAAGAGGAAGGCAAAGAAAATCCTGGGCTGATAACATCAAAGAATGGGCAGGACACGGTTTTTCCACACTTGTACGCATTGCTGAGGATAGAGAGCAGTGGAGGACCCTGTCTGCTGATGCTTCCACCATGGCACCCCTACGACCCATGACGGGTTACGGGCTGAGATGAGATGATGATATATATATATATATATATATATATATATATATATATATATATATATATATATATATATATATATATATATATATCTCGAGCCTTCAGTCCAGGACCATAACGTGGCAATCATCCTTGGAGATTCTATTTTTCCTTCTCTCTCTCCTGGTACTGATGAGATGGGTGCCCACTAAGGAAATTTTCCCACGCATTCTGGCTTCTAGGGATATATTCAATTGAGAAGGAATATGGCTGGATTAAGAGGGACCACCTCAAGAATTTTGCGTTACAATAACGAGTTGATGCGAGAAAAACGAGTCACTGGTGGTCACACTGAACAACGAAATGTCTACCATAAAGATAAGTTTGGAACTTGTTTATGGCCCACACCAACGCCAAACATTCTCTCTCAACAGTTCAGTAGTTCCTCAAAGCCTTATTTAAGTTGCGTCTGGCATAAGCAACTTTGAATAGCTCTCCTGGCTGTTCCTGAGACCTTTGCAGTAAAGTTGCATCTATTCTAATATTTCTCGCATCTGTCCTAACAGCAAATTCTTGATTGATTTCTGGCAATCTCAGAATAGGTCTACTTGTGATTTTCTGTTTAAGTTCTGCATATTCTTTCTCACAATCTGCTGCCCACTCAACTCTGTCTGGTTTGCCTTTCTTAGTTAAGTCTGTCAATGTAGCACTCAATGTGTTAAAATCACGGATATACTTTTGGTAAAACCCGCACAAAGAAACAAAGGATCTCACATCCTTCTTTGTTCGAGGTCTTGGTGCTCTTTGTAACTTTTCCAAATTCTTAGGGTGAGGTGTCCTTTTTCCCTGATAAACTGTATGACCCAAGAATTCCAATTCCTGGCAACCAATACAACATGTAGTGCGACGGGCGGTCAATCTTGCCTCTCTGAGTCTGTCCAACAACATGTCAAGAGATGATATGTGTTCCTCAATTGTCTCTGTTGCTATGAAGATATCATCCATAAAGTTAGTGATAGCTGAGTTGTGTAAAGGATCTAGTAACTTCCTCATCATCCCGGAAAACACACTCGGAGCGTTTTTCAACCCAAAAGGCAATACAATGATTTCATAATGCTCCTCCGAAGTGCTAAAGGCCAGTAATGATATTTTTTCAGGCTTGACAGTAATATGATAGTATCCTTTACTCTGATCCACTTTTGAGAAATACTTTGCCTTATTAACCTCGCAAACAGCTGATTCGAATCAGGCAATGGATCTGCTTGGGACTCGGTAACCGCATTAAGTTTTCTTTAATTGCCAAGATGAAATTTTGAGAAGTTGCTATGGTTGTATGCTCCTGGGTGAGCAAGGTTTATTAGGTACATTGTTGTGTCAAACGTGATTGTAATGTAAGTCGAGTTAAACGTTTGTGAGTTGCATGTGATGTTTACACGAGCAGCTGAACTTTGATTGTCATGACATGTGACTAAAGTAGTAGTTTATTATTCTCTAAAGTTAGCCTGAGGTATGGAAGGTGAAAAGGTTACAAGGTTATCCAAGTGGAGTTAACAGACGTTGTAGTAGGGAACAGACGTTTCCCGTTGTTGCTCTTGTGTAGAAGAGCTGGTGTTTGTTGTGTGGTTTTAGTTGTTGCTAGGATCTATGTTGTATATGATCTTGGAAGTTGTCGTAGTCTCAGAAGTGATATTAGTATTATTCGAATACTGGTAGGTTGTCGAGATAGATTGGTAATTTCTTGTGCTTTTTGAGTACCTCATAAATATGGCATGTACTAGTTGTTATTATATTATGTCGAGATTGACACAGTCTTTAAGTTCATTTATTTATTGCTATATATAGTGTGGAAACCTGTCCGCTAGATGACGTTGCCGTTGTTGCTGATTGTGTAAGATGAGTGGTAACAGCGATAGTGTCGCTGCTGTCAGAGACAAAGGTGTGCGTGTAAGCACCTTATTGTCTCGTGACAGTAATCAATACAGAGACGATGCTCACCAGTCGCCTTCCTCAGTAAAGACACTAGCGCTGTACGGCGATTCTGATTTAGCAAATAAGTTTTCCTTCAACAAGTAGTCTATTTCCTTCTACAAGGCTTGTGCTTTTGCGAAGGGGATAGGATATGTTTTCATGCAGATCGGTGTTGGGTCTAAAATGTTCATGTCATATTTCAGTAGGTTAGTGCGCACCGGTTTGTCCGTTAGCACGTCTGCATGTGTTTCTAGTACTTGTAGAACTTGCTCCCTCTGCCCTTTCGTCAGATGAGTAGTTACTTTCACCTGCTCGAATGTTTCAGTGGGTCTTAAAGGATACTCGTATGAGGTGAGAGGTTCGCTCTTCATTTCGGTGGCAATGACCAAGGTCATAAGGTGGGCACTTTCAGATGCAGCTCTATCATAATACTTCTTGAGTAGGTTAATATGATAGACCTTCTCCTTCCCTTTCTTGTCTATATTGTAGTTGGTTGTACATAGTTTCTCTAGAACAGTATATGGGCCCTGCCATCCGATTTGCCGCTAGTTATTACTGCTGGGTAAAAGAAGAAGCACCTTTTCTCCAACAGCAATTTCTCTATCCCTAGCTCTCTTGTTGAAATATTACCATGTTTCCGTCTGGTTTTTCATCTTGGTTTTATTCTTATGGTTCTTTCGTTTAAGGGGCATCTCTAAAATGGCTATTTCCACAGGGTCGTGGTTATATCAGAGCGCATTTGCCATTCAAAAATAAGTGAACTCAGTTAACTGATGCGATATGTTGATAAATTCAAAGCCCTGAAAATGACTACTAGCATCGCTCAGCTAGCATGAAAATGCCCTGAAAAGGAATGCTAGCTCGGTCAGCGTCGACAGATACTAAGTCCTGAAAAGGACTAACATTATCCATCTGCTAGCCTGAAGCCCTGACAAGGATTTTCCCTAAAAAGGACTCAGTGTCCGAATAAGAGCCTCTTTTCGCATAATCATAGGGAGCATCTCCGTCCTCCCAGAATCCTGGATTTATCTAGTCATGTCTTTCTTTCACACATCTTTCAAACTTTATCTGTGGTTGCCTTTTTTGTTTTTATATTTTGGTGTGGGGGGGGGGGGGGGGGGGGGGGTGGGGGGGGGGGGGGGGGGGGGGGGGGGGGCACTGCGCAAGTTTGAGTTTAATATTAAGTTTAATCCAGTTGAGAGAAATTTAGCACTTTCGTGCAACACATATAGGATTTTTTATTATGGCAGTCACATTAATAATTGTTAGTTACCTCCCTTGGAGTGCTCGGCGGGTTACATATACAAACTCGGCAAGTATTGATTCCATACGCATTGGAGAAAAAGAATGAAAGTGGGGGCGGGGGTGGGGGGTGGGGGGGGGGGGGTGGGGGAGAGAACAAGAGTCAGTTCCCCAGCATACAACAAGCATCTAATGGTACTGACTTTTAACTTACTTTCTGTATTCGCTACACAACCAGACATTGACATTGGGAACTCTGATCAATGTTCCACTACTACCGCATTGTTATTTCCCTCATACTTTAACGTTAAGATACTCTTATGCGTTTTATCTAAGGGGCGTAATTTTTAATACAAGGGAATTAATATGTGTGGAAAAGCTAATCATAACTTTAAAAAAATTAAAAGTTACTTTATATAACTTTGTTTTTAACACTTTTAAAGAAAAAACGTCAATTACAATATATTTCAAATTCAGAAAAAAAATAGTTTCTTTCGTTTGTTCCTATTATAGAAATATGCAGTTACTTTTTATATGTGATAAATAAATGCACGCAAGGCTCAATACACGTCAGTAAATATGTATAACACGAGTTTCTCTAAAACCGCAGTTTACTATTTTACAGCATATTTCATTTTTGACCGGCACAAAGTGCTGCATAAACTGAAGTTGAGACGATGTGTTTCACAAGTTCCCTTGTGAGCCCGAAAATGACCCAAAGTCCCTACAAACCTTCTCCACCAAACATTATAACATAAGATGATAACAGGAGCTTTCATTGCATAGCGACTTGAATGGGCATTAAAATATATCGTCCACCTCATATATAATAGTCTCTCAACCCCACACATTTCGTCTCAATGTTCGGCTCAGAAACATAGAGAACAACGAAGACGTTATAATCCGCAGTGGTTGAATCACATGTAATCATACGTTTCCATAAATCATAACCATTGACTAACCATAAATCATAACGCCTTGTCCCTATCCCTTATCATGTGGACAGGACATAGCAGTTAAACACAAGTTGAGGAGATCATAGATATGGACAGACTGTGACAAAACGTCTGAAAATGCTCTTTTGTGTGATCTCTCACACATTCAGCCCTCCGGCAGTATTCTTTCTTTTTCTTCATTTTTCTCACTGTCGTAAAAACTTTGAATCTGTATGACACCACGCTCAAATTCCCCGCTCAAAAACTATCTATAATATTTCAACCCAAATTAACTATATTATTGTAAGAACCCAGTCAAATTTTCCGCCAAAAATTTATCTAGGGTATTTGAATTTGTCTAGGAAACAAGTCAAAAGTTACCGCCCACCAAAATTTATCTAAGAGCATAGTACAAATCTAACAACCAATGAAAGTGCGTATTTTTTTTAGGTAAGGATAAAGAAACCTTTTAACTTGGTAACAACGCCTATTTTGTGTTTTTGACCGAACGAATATATTTTATTTCTTAACAACTAAAGATAGTTAAACAGAAGGAAAGATCTCAAATTATAGCGCTGATAATGCTTAACACATAAGCATAAATATTCACGCATGATAAAGTTTTATTGTTGTAGAAAAATTTATTTTAGTGATATTTTCCCATCAGGGTAATGCCAAATTTAATTACTTAAAAATTACCCAGATTGAAATGCTAAGAACTAACTAAGGAATATCCATATAGAGCGATAGGGAACAACTGGCCGTTTAATTATCACTTTTGATAATTAAAATCGGTCCATTAATAACTTACTTACTTAGTCGTTCCCCTTCTACCATGAGGTTTAGAGGTTTGGAATCAAAGATTGTCTAGTGTTGTCCTCCCAGCGGACTCTGGGTCGTCCTGGAGGTCTGGATCCCTGGCTCTTTGTTTCCCATGCTTGTCGTGGTAGCCGATCTTCTCCCATTCTGCAGACATGGCCAAACCATCTTAGTTGGAACTGTTCTATTTGGGTCTGCAGCGGGTGGGATTTTAGGCCTTGACGTATCGTCTGGTTGCGGACCATGTCTCTTCTTGTTACTTCAACCACCTTCCTCAGATACCTCATTTCTGAGGTTTGGATCTGGCTTTTGTGGGTTGTAGTCATTGCCCATGACTCGCATCCATATGTCAAGACTGGGACATAGGTGGAGCGGTATACAGCCATCTTCGTTTTTTTTACCAACCTCTTTCTTGCTGATTTATGGCCTGATAAATCCATTAATAACTATAATATAAAATATTTAAAATTAGTCAGATTATACAAACACGCTCAGAACCGCATAAATCACAAGTCTCAAACTAAATTTTTTGACCTTGCCTCCGATTGGGCGGATGTAGTTCTATAAATAGTAACAAGGTGGTACTATCGGGGCCATTCGATTCGAAAATCTACACCGAGCTGACAGCATTGGAAAGATAAAAAGATCAAGTCTTCGCATTCTGTTCTGAAAGCAGTTCTAAGATCCCTTAGAAGGCCAGTTAAGCTTGAGTGTGTGTGAATATATTTACTGAGGGTAAGAAAGTTATATTTATTTGCTTATTTTATTAATTATTAACTTGTGAGTAAACAGCCTATTTGTTCGAGTGCTATTCGAAAGTGAAACAGCCGGACGGATGTGTTGTGTCACACTGACCTAAGTAGGAATGTATGAAGTATTGCAGGCTTGTTAGAAATGAAAAAAATGTGTATAGTGTTTCCAAATAGAGCACAAAATTTACGACAGTAAGTAGTGGTTTAATTTAGTATTTTCTTCTAGAGTGACACACTGTTCAAAGATCATGTGATAAACATATAGGGAAGGTTAGAATGAAGTAATCAATAGGTCACATGCTGTATTGTACTTACCATGATTATTGTATGGAAGCCAAGCATGGACGAGGGACACTAACATTGAATCCAAAGAGAGAAAGAATGATTACATGAAACTGATTGTAGGCAACGAAATTCAAGGTCTTATGCAACTTGTTAGCACAAATATCAGACAAGGGTAAGTTTTAATATTGTTTAGGGATTAATGGATTGAGGTAGACTTCTACATGGAATGGGTTGTCCTTCTATTCCAGGTTATATCACAAATTTACCTCGTGGCTGCATTCACTTGAGAGGAAGAGCGTGTGGGAGTTGAGAGCTCCTTATAAACCTGGAGCCACACCCCATCTTCTCAGTTAGGAGTCCCAAAGTTAGTGATCCTGACTACTATTGAACGAACAGCAGCAGCAACAGTCTAAAGTTAAGTCCTTTAAGAAGGCAATGTCGGTTCATCCAAACTCATTCACCCAAGAAAAATTACAAACCTTTGTAGGATGAAAGTATCAGACCTTCCAAAGTAATCAAGAGACCTTACAGTGTAGTACTAGCAGAAGTATCAATATTAGGAACAGGAACTGTGTGTGTAGTTATTCCAGTGACCACTGTACAAAAAATGGAACAGATTTTCCAAAATATTTATTTTAATCTGTAAATATCATTTTCTTGATTTTGAGAATTCCTGACCAAAAAGATTGAGGTTCAGGACAATTAAATTGTACATAAAATTTCATACAGCCTTGCTTAAATAATTTTATTAAAGTTGAAGTTCTGTTTGAAATTAATCATTAATTATATTAAATACATTCCCCTAGACTCGTAGCTAAATCAATTTTGGATCAGATGAGGTAGCAGTTAGGGACTCAGAGTACATCATCATCATCTTCTCTGAGAATATACATAGCTTGACCCCACTTTGATGTCTATACACCCTTGCTCTTTTCAGAGAATGGGTATTACTTATAAGACCAGTCTCTTATCTGGCACTATCCTGGTATCCTCTGATACACCTATTTGTCCAGGATAGCCCATACTTTTATTAACATCAAAACCTCTTATGACACTCAATCATTGCTTTTATTTGGCATAAATCATGCCTTTTCTTTCATCATTTTCACTATTTTGCTTTATGCTGGACATAGCATGGGGAAAGTCTCTAACACGCCACTCCCCTATGACAGTATTTGCTACGGAAGTATTTGCTACAGGACTGTCTTTATCTGGTTTACCACTCCCCAGACGTATTTACGTTCCGCCAGCTGAACTGTGGTATTATCATAACAATACCAAGTCGTCAGTCCGGTCACCCGCTTAGCTGTTTGAATCCGCCCGACCACCCGTGGAAACGTGTCCGTCAAACATTTGACCCCATTGGAAAGCGGCTGATCGTATTGACACAAGCATGTATGAAAAAAGACAACACGGTCTGCCAGACATCTGTCTGGAGGAGGCACGCAGATAAAGGGGATAATTAAGTAATCTGTCGGGATAGATATCTGCATCTAGCTAAAGGGTTGTTTGTCCATTCTAAATCTGTGCCAGGAAAAGTGTGTATTCCCAAAATTTTAGAGTACGTGTAAACAATTCATTTACTAATATAAATTATACAGGTTTCTTGCTATGTGGTTATATCCGAGGCTGGCAACCTCACCATATGAAAATAGTACATGCATGAACCACTACTGCAAGAGCTGGTGATTGTTTCTGACTAGTCGTGCAGGAAACCCGACAGCAGAGCGACCTCAGACCTCGACGGGAGTAGCGACGAGTAATGGGTGATAATTACATCACATGTGCCCTATGTGTAACATATTATCTTGTGAGAATTATGTACCTTTTTAAGTGTAATTCAGGCAAATCATTATTCATGCACTCCAGACGCAATTTCCTAGTTGACAACCAGAAGGATATTGGTGAATTTTCATCATATTTCCTGAGTTACATTGTGTGCTCGGAAATTTAATTCTTCTGAGAGATTAACATTGGTGGATGGAGCGCAGGAAAATGGGCCTGTTAGAGTGCGGAGAACAAATGTACTTAGCAGAAGGCATTTGTTTCTTTCTATTTGTCATAGTTCGTGGTTACAAGACATCAGACATAAGTACAGTCATGCGCTGTTTAACGTCCACGATACGTTTTGTGAAATAGGACGTTATGCGATTTGGACTTTATGCTAACACCATACTTTATACTTAGCAAAGTTATATGGGATACTGTAGTGTACCTGTAATGACTAAATAGCCAAGATACTGTACACATACAGTACTGTATTTCAGCTAATGTACTGTCTTTAAAAGCCTTAAAACCTGGCATTGACTTGGCCTCCTTATGGATGAAGGTCCTTTCAGGCATTTGTTTCCAGAATAAGGAGATTTCGTCCATATTAAAAATTTGCTGCGGCAAATAACATCCCTCTACAATTAGTTTATCTTGGGTTTCGATAAAATCTTCTGCTGCCTTAGCATCAGCACTCGCAGACTCACCACTCACTTTTACATTATGCAGCGAAAATAGTTGTTTGAAGCGCTTGAACAACCCATAACTAGCAATACACTCGATATTGTAGTCTGGTTCCCCTTTTTCTTTAAGCATTTCGAACAAGCTTCGTGCCTTAGCAGTAATCGTCAACGTGCTGAGAGGGATTCGCTTCTGTGTTTGGCCCTCAGTCCAGGTCATTAGCAATTTGTCCATATCTGATATAGGTCCCTCTGGTATTTTCGTATGCTTTGTAGCTTTCAGTGGAGCCGATGCTTTAACAGCTTGGGGAATTTTTTCTTTGTTCTTAAGGATCGTCGTGACTGTCGAGTGCGACATGCCCAAATCACGAGCTATAGCATTCACTGGTTTTCCACCCTCGTGATTTTTAATGACCTTTTGTTTCACTCGAAATCGATATTTTTCCGTTGTCTCTTGCTGCTGCTATCACTAGAACTGGTTTTGCTGCGCTTGGGAGCCATGATGCACTTCACGGTAATGTATTTTCGAAAGTTCACATTAAAATAACGATAGTAAGTACAGTACAGGACAGTCATAGGCCAGTATCGTGGGCGTTTATTATGACTATAAAGACATATGTACTGTATTATAGGTTATATATGTACTGTATTATAGGTTATATATGTACTGTATTATAGGTTATATATGTACTGTATTATAGGTTATATATGTATCTCTATTATCAGTACCTGGAAAATTATTATGTTCCATGATGAACCTGTTAGAAAGACTTAAATTGCATGCTGACGAAAAGATCAGAGAAGAAACAAGCGGGTTTTCAGGCCGAAAACGATCATGTATTGATCAAATATTCACACTAAGAACAATTATAGAAGAATCAGTGGAAAGGCAATCGCCACTTTTATCACCTTCGTCGATTTTCAAAAAGCCTTTGATAGTCTACACGCCCATCATTGTGGAAGATACTTACAATCTATGGTTTTCCAACAAAAGATGTGAATATAATCAAAGCGCTATATGACAATGCAAGATGTTGTGTTAGAACAAATAAAGGGAATACAGAATGGTTTACAGTAGAAACAGGGGTGAAACAAGGCTGTATTATATGTCACCACTACTTTTTGGAATAGCTATTGATTGGGTTATGAGAAACTATACCCACAATGAACAATTAGGTATAAAATGGACAAATGGAAAATTCCTGGGGGACCTGGATTTCGCAGATGATGTAGCATTCTTAAGTTCAACACCAAGACAATCCCAAGAAGCAATAAATAATTTGTGTCATCTCTCGGTTTAAAATTGGTCTCCAAATAAATGCCTCTAAAACTAAAGCTATGAACTTTTCTAACGAGACCTTTGATATCATCTAGAACGGGAAAAAACTACAGAAAGTTGAAAGTTTCAATTATTTAGGCAGTAAAATGACTCAGGATGGTGACACAACAAGAGAAATCCATACTAGAATTGCTTTGGCAGCTAGCGCCTTCAATAGATTATCTAACATTTGGAAATTACGATCATTGAATATACATACCAAGCTTCGTCTGTTTAATTCAAATGTTATCTCAGTGTTAACATACGGCTGTGAGAGTTGGAAAATAACAAAATCATTGGAGAACAAGCTGAATACATTCGAGAACAAATGTCTTAGAAAACTCATGAACATCAGTTGGAAAGAATTCAAGACTAATCGACAAATAAGAGAAGACTCTAGGCAGAAATATGTCTCCGACTATATAAGGAAAAGACGATGGTCATATATCGGTCATGTCCTACGAATGCAAAACAAAGAATACCACTACAGGCGCTCACTTGGGTTCCTGAGGGTAAGAGGAAAAAAGGAAGACCAAAAGAAACACTCAGAAGAACAATAATAAGAGAAGGAAGAACGTTGGGCCTAAATAATGTGCAAGAGCTAAGAGGAGTGGCGTCACAACGAACAACCTGGAGAGCACTGGTTTCTGCCTTATGCGCCGTGTTTGGCGCTTAAAGAATTTATTATTATTATTATAGGTTATATATGTACTGTATTATAGGTTATATATGTAATGTATTATAGGTTATATATGTACTGTATTATAGGTTATATATGTACTGTATTATAGGTTATATATGTACTGTACTATAGGTTATATATGTACTGTATTATAGGTTATATATGTACTGTACTATAGGTTATATATGTACTGTATTATAGGTTATATATGTACTGTATTATAGGTTATATATGTAATGTATTATAGGTTATATATGTACTGTATTATAGGTTATATATGTACTGTACCATTATACTCCTGGCATCGCAATCGCTTTGTACAGTATTGTAAAAAGTTCTTTCTTCCTTTTTTTTGTTTATCTCCCACTCTGTAAAGTGTCAGTCTGTATGCTCTGTAAGGAAGAGTGGTGTGTTGTTGAGATCAGGCATGCTCCAGTCTACCCAGCTGTAAATGGGTAACTCACCCTAGTCCTGAGTTAGGAAAGGCAAAGGCTCCAGGGGAAGCAGGCCCTAAACTTGGTCACTTCAACCGACGCAGGATGGTGTATGTATGGAGTAGAAGTGTAGAGTGTGATTACCGCGAATGGTGTACTGTTCGTGTGCTGACCAATATAACCACTCATACACTTGTGTCTACAAGGCACCAATGCAGACTGCTGGAATCTTTGTTTACTCAATTTATTCAGACGTACACACTGGGACATACGAGTACATCATGGTATGTTGACATATCAATTTGTAGGTATACATAGCAGATCTGAAGTCATGACACATTCAGAAATAATGGGCAGTACATCAAAAGTTCAATGTCATGATACATTATGGCCGCATCCCCTATCTGACTAAACGCGTCAGTGAAGGCAGATCGGTAAATAACTAAAGTTACTTGACGTCCATAGTTTGTAGTATATATTATGAAACCACGAAAGGGGGGGTTTCTAGCAAGATTGAGATCTCCCTGTCACTGTCCGATAATAGGATAAATAATCTGTTCTCTTGGCCGTGATCAAAACATATGATGACCGAAATCTAACATGGCCGCCTCCCTGAGTTGTCGTTCACTCATTCATAGGAAGGTGAATATAAGCCAGAGTTAATTTATAATGGGTATATAAATGATTTCATAAATGTTTCCATACAGCTCTACGGTGATCAGGTTAATTCACGTAGCCATAACCGCTGTAGGAAAGTCTGTCATCTTCGTCGATACAAAACACGACCCTTGCGATACGAAGCAAAATGTTCCATCTAGGTCGAATCGACATGAGATCATCAAAATAGGGTCTGGCAACACATGGAGTCCGAATTATACATTGTACCGTACCTTAGGAGAGTCTCTAACATAAACTCTAGTAGAGATACCATCTCCTTTAGAAGAAAACCACTTCATAAATCATATTTCCTTAAGAATCTACCAGCCCTTTGAAAAGTGCGTACCCGCCATTATCACGGTACATCGGAACTCATCACGACTTGTCAAGACAACTCATACTTCCGCTAGAGCGGAATAATAAGAATCTAGTCCCGCCTACCCATCCAAAATATACAATATAGGACTGATTCTACTTGTACTAATAATATGTAATACATATGAATTCAGGCCATAAACATAATAAGCAAATTAATCTATTTTCTGGCCCTAAAAAAATAAGTACAAATATAAGAGCAATATCCGTGCGCCGGATCAATATCAAGAACGATTACTCCTATAATCAAAAGTGTGAATCAAACATGGATTATCTCGCTTTCCCCATAGACAGCATTTTCATACACAAATGAATGAATGTCTATATTTTTTCCATATTAAATAGCCATATCGATTTTTGTAATATGTGCGTCAAAATATGCACGCAACAAGTATACAAGAGACATGACATACACGTGTTGTGTGCGGGAAGCTGTTGCTTTCATTACGTCCGCATCGTCCTGTTGTCCGATCGGGATTTCTGAATTTCTGAACTCTATTATAACCTTATGTGACCACGGACGTATATGCGGTCGGACGTTGTCATGACTGTACTGAAGTTCCTACGCCACTAGTGTGAGAGAAGAGTATCACCATCAACCGCCTACAGTTGACAAATTGAGTAGAGAAGTGTACTCATCACCAAAAAGAAGTGACAGAAACCACAGCTCCAGGACTCATCGTGAGCTAAGTTTTGAGTAACAGGCCACAGCAAAAATCAAAGACATTCTAAAGCCCATTCTAAACATCAGTGAGGAAACTTTATGTTCAATTTTTACCCAATTTTACATATTTATTTTCCCATGTTAAAAACTAATTGACTATTAAATTTGTTGTATGTTATTTTAAACTAAACAATAATAGTTGATTCAGTTTATATGTACGAAAGCAAACATATGAGCCAGTTTTTTTTTATAAATACATATATATAAATATAGAGCCATTACTTATAAGAGGGCATTCGTTGCATTACTCCAACTGGGGGGGCTTGACGGACCAGAATCATTGCATAACGCCTTCTCAAAATGCGACGGACCAGATAATAAATTAAAAAATTTGCTCAGCACTTAAGCAGCGTTTGTTCTTGACTTTTGGGAATATCTTGTGAATGCTCCACTACGGTAGAAGCGCCATTCATCTTCTATCTACGTCTTTGCCAAGAGTAATCTTGCGCAAAGAAAGATACCTTGGACGACCTACTTTTAGATACACTTGCGTTGTGACCATTAGTGGACCACTACTGCAAAGCCAGGGGAGGCAATCCCGTGACAAGGACATACCAGTGAAACAAGGGGTGAAGAAATGATAGACGTGGACAGGACATGTCATGGAAACAAGAAGTGAGGAAAGGATAGACGTAGACAGGACATAAAAAAAAACAAAACAATGACAACATTTACGGACACGATCACAGCGACTTTCCAAAAATGTCCAAGGCAGAAGAAACGAAAGATAACTTATAGGTTGTCGTGAATCCCGTTTTTCTTACCGTTTTTGCTGCTAGACTCACCTTTATTCTTGCGTTTATTATTACTATGTGCATGCACTATCTTTTTCATTTTCTATTTTCTATTGCTCTTCTCGATGGTCGCATTATCCTGCTTGTTATTATTCGTATTTATGTTGACTGTCTTGGTACTGCTGTCTTCTTATCGTTTTCTTAAATCTCGTATTTCTCGTAATTCTTCTTGTTGCTTTCACCTTTCTTGTTTTGCTAATACTTGTTTTTTTTTTACTTCTGTCAATATCTCTTTATCTCCTTCAGTTTGCACGTTTTGATTTTAAGACTTTTCTAAGGTTGTCCCTTTTCCTTTTGCTCTGGATCGTCTCTAAACATAATCAAAAGTCGTCTCTAACCATAATCACAAGTTCTGTCGTACTTGTAATTACGGAGTGTTTTTAGAAACTAGGGATCATATTTGATCTGCCATTGTTCTTGTCGGATTTATGTTTTATTTGCTTCGCCCTGGCCTTCAGCTTTATTTATTTATGTAAGAGGTGATGTCACTATCCAAAAGTTTTACGTATGTTATAATGATACTAGAAAGTAACCCATCAAAAAAATCGGAACGAGCTATGGTGTGGATTTTTATGCTTCATGTCTCGAGGACGAACTCCGCCTAGGCCGGTCCCACGCCCGGCTGAAATAGGAGAAGGGCGGCCTGCATATCCGTAAAATGTGAATGTTGACTTATATCACACTTCCTGCTCACTCTTCCAAATGTCTTCCAAGATTGCGTTTATCTATAATCACCTGTACCAAAACAGTCGAATCGGAAGTGATTTTGCAATCTTAAGCAAAACACTTCACTTTCTCATTTACCCTGGAGCCAATGTGATATTAACACGTTTAGTAATTCAATTAATCTCTCAGGGATGGGCGATACCTTTGCCTGGACAAACGTAGTGAAGTGTGAAAAATGGAAACAAAGACTCTAGTATGGAGATCTTTGCGCGAAAATGAGAAATAATAGAAAGGTAAGGGGAGGAAAATGGAAGAAAAATTAAACGGTCCAATTTCGTGACACAAAGACAAAAAGCGTCGAAGGATGTCACCTAAGGGGCGCATTGCTATGGTCAGTTATGACTGAAGGAGCTATTATTATCATTATATTATTATAATAAAATAAAAAATTGACAAAGCTCAAACGTTATTTACAGATGTTGCTAAATGTTACGAGTTTGACAATAACCGTTGATTATTTTTTTGATAAACAAAACTGGTTTCCTTTTTTAGTTCAAGGATAAACTGACATTGTACATGAATTTTAATATTTTCATTTTGTGCTCTACTTCTACGTTTATTCTACATTTAATTTTCATTTATTTGCAGTTGTGGTCTGTAGTATTTGATGAATAGGAGAAGATTTGTGGGATGGGGACGCCCTGTATCAGGCGCCATAAACGTGTAACAGTTTTCAGATCTCCAGAACTGATTGATCACAGAAGGTAAAGGCTGGAGATCATAAAACACTTGGGATATATCATGTGAGAGACGGTATTTGAATGATGACCTCATCAAAAATATAAACCATGAAGTTTAGAATTTCTCATTCATTTATCTTCTTCTCTGCCTTACAGCCTTATGTCCCAGCTGTTACAACTCGTATCACGTTTTCTTCACTATTTTGTATATATATTTAAAGTATGCACTTCACTGACTGTATATTATTGTAACTTCCTGTTCACAGTTTTCTGAATACATTAGACAGAGATTGGAATATTACTCGAGTTTGTTATTAATTTAAGGTGTTCAAAGATGAAGCACGTACCACTTATAGTGTTCTCAACTTAGACGTACGAGTCTATATTTAGAGTTTGCTCCTTCCAAATGTTTTTTGCGTCTGTCTCTATATTTGTGTGTCTGCCTCTGTTTTTGTATATCTGCCTCTATTTTTTATATCTGCCTCTATTTTTTATATGTGCTTCTATTTTTATGTCTTCCTCTGTTATTTTTTGTCGGCATCTATTTTTTGGATCTACCAGTTTTATTTTAGTCTGCATCTATTTCTATTTTAGGCGTTGCCTCTATTTTTTGTGACTGTCTCTAGTTTATTTGAGTCAGTCTCTATTTTTGTGTCTGCCTCGGTTTCTTTATATCTGCCTCTATTTTTTATATATGCTTCTAATTCTTTATATCTGCATCTGTTTCTTTATATCTGCCTCTGTTTCTTTATATTTGCCTCTGTTTCTTTATATCTGCATCTGTTTCTAAATATCTGCCTGTTTCTTTATATCTGCCTCTTTTTTTTTATTTCTGCCTCTGTTTCATTATATATCTGCCTCTATTTCTTTATATATGCCTCTATTTCTTTATATTTGCCCCTGATTCTTTATATCTACCTCTGTTTCTTTATTTCAGCCTGCTTCTTTATATCTGCCCTGTGTCTTTACATCTGCCTCTGTTTCTTTATATCTGCTTGTTTCTTTATATCTGCCTGTTTCTTTATATCTGCCTCTGCTTCTTTATATCTGCCTCTGTTTCTTTATCTGCCTCAGTTTCTTTATATCTGCCTCCATTTTAGTGTCTGCCTGTGTTTTTTTAATTCTGCCTCTATTTTTGGTCCATTTCTATTTTAGGGGTTGCCTCTATATTTTTTTGCTGCCTCTATTGTTTGGGTCTGGTTCTATTTTACTGTATAACGTCATCAGACTTAACGGTCTTTTATATTTGGACATGCGCCCTAATATAACTGACTTGGTTGAACGGGACACGCTTCGCCAAATTTAAAAAAAAAAAATGAAACGAATGCCTAGCAACGCTGTTAACTCGCTCCCAGAATATGTGGACTCTAGTCACTAACTCTCCTTTTAAAGCTGTACAGAATTGATAGAACTGATATTATTTAAACAACATTACACAAAACTTGACCATGATAACGGATAGGGACAAGGCGTTATGATTTATGGTTCGTCTATAACGCTACGCACCAAAGACGACTTATCAATGGAAACGTACGGTTACGTGTGATTGAACCACTGCGGATTATAACGTCTCCGTTGTTCTCTATGTTTCAGAGCCATACAATGAGACTAAATGTGTGGGTGGAGAGACTATTGTATATGAGGTGGACTCGATATATTCTAATGTTCATTCAAGTCACTATGCAATGACAGCTCCTCTTGTGAGCTCGTATTATAATGTTTGGTAAAGAAGGTATGTAGGGACTTATGGTCATTTTCGGGCTCACAAGTAGACTTGTCAAACACATCGTCTCAACTTTACTTTAGGCAGCACTTTGTGCCGGTCAAAAATCCAATATTATCCGTAATATTTAGGTATGCAGTAAGAGAAACTCGTGTTATACATATTTACTGACGTTTATTGAGCCTAGCGTGCATTAATTTATCACATATAAAATATAACTGCATATTTCTAGAAAGCAGCAAACGACCGAAACATTTTCTTCGGAATTTGAAATACACTGTAATTAGCTTTCTTTGATACAAAAGTGTTACAAACAAAATTATATAAAGTAACTTTTTAATTTTTTATTCAATTTGTGGCGAGCTTTTCCGCACATATTACTCCCCTTGTAATAAAAATTACGCCCCTTAGATAAAACGCATAAATGTATCTTAACGTTTAAGTATGAGGGAAATAACAATGCGATGGTAGTGGAATATTGATAAGAGTTCCCAATGTCAATGTCTGATTGTGTAGCGAAAACAGAAAGTTAGTTAAAAGTCAGTGTCTTTACGTGCTTGTTGTATATGTGGGAACTGACTTTTGTTCCCTTCCTCCCGCACACCCCAACTTCCTTTCGTTTTCTCCAATGTACAAGGGGATTGACATAAGTCTTATGCCTGACCATGAAGGACATGTCACAGAGAGCTGAAATTTTGTATAATGTTTATTCCTTTTCAATATAGCTACCGTCTGAATTGACACACTTCTGCCATCTCTGCTTGACCTTGAAAAGACCTTGGGAGTAGAACACCCTATTTTTCAAACTAAACCAGTCATCACATGCCAGTATAACCTCTTCATCGCTGTCAAAATGATTTCCTTTTAGCTGTTTTTACGATTTGGGAATAGATAAAAGTCTGATGGAGCCAAATCTGGAGAATATGGTGGGTGTGGAAGAATTTCAATATTCAAATCGTTGGCTGCTAGCTGCACATACCGTGCTTTGTGAGAGGGCGCGTTGTCTTGAAGCAAATGAAGATTTTGAGCGCGTTATCCCTCGTTTCCTGGTCACAACCTTTCTTAGTTTGGTGAGAAGATCTGCAAAGTACTGTCCACTAACTGTGTTGCCACGAGGCAGATAATCTTTCAAAGGGACACCTTTGCCGTCCCAAAAAACAGTAAGCATCACTTTTCCTGCAGATTTCTGCGCTCTCCGCTTGACAGGTGTTGGGGAGCCCGGGGTTTTCCATTGTTTTCCATTGTATGCTGGCAATTTTGGATTCGGGGTCATAATGGTGTACCCAAGTCTCATGTACTGTCACCATGGTCTCCAAAAAATCTTTTGACTGACACTTTTTGAGCAACTGTTGACAGCAATTTACCCTCGTTTGCTTCTGTTTACGTGTCAACAGTCGTGGAACCCAGCGTGCACACACTTTTCTCATGTTCAGTCTGTTGTGTGAAATTCTATAAACTGTTCTTTCATTTAGTTTTACTCTACTACCTATCTCCACAATTGTCATTTTTCGATCCTGGTCAATGATTTTCTTCACTCTTGTTGCATTTTCATCGTTGCACTCTGACCAGCCGGTCTACCAGATCTTGGCAGATCAGCAACATTTGAGCGGCCGCACTTAAACTTTTGACACTTTTGACAGTTTTTTACGGAAGTATATGAAGGACAAGAATCACGAAACACTGGTTCCATCTCCCTGTGTATTTCTGTAGGTGTTTTTCCCTGTAACATCAGAAATTTTATCACAGCTCTGGCCTCCTTCTTTTCCATTGTTTTGTCAAATCTTTGGAACAGCAGATCCGGTCAATAGGGTACATTGCGCCGTGCAACGTGGTGGGAAAACCCACTGAAGAAATAAACGCGTACTTCACACATTCAGTGCAAATATGATGAACTTTAAATGTGCCAAGTTTCATCTTCCTCCTGTGACTCCTTCATGGTCAGGCCTAAGACTTATGTCAATCCCCTTGCATATAGAATCAATACTTGCCGAGTTTGTATATGTAACCCGCCAAGCACTCCAATGGAGCTAACTAACAATCATTAATGTGACTGCCATAATAAAAAATAGCCTATATGTGTTGCATGAAAGTGCTAAATGTCTCTCAACTGGATTAAACTTAATATTGAACCAAAGCTTGCGCCGTGCCCACCTCCCCCCCCCCTTCCTCCTCCAACCCCAATATAAAATAAAGGCAACCACAGATGAAGTTTGAAAGATGTGTGCAAGAGAGACATGAATAGATAAATACAGGATTCTGGGAGGACAGAGATGCTGATCGCAGCAAGTTGAGATGCTCCCTACGATTATGCGTAAACACTCTGTGGAAATAGCCATTTTAGAGATGCCCCTAAACGAAATGAGTTCATTTCAAAACGGAGGCCGAACAGCCAAGAGAAGGATGTCACTTGAGAGCCATGACCCAAGGTTGACCGCCGCCTTAAAATGTCAAGGTCGATCAAATTATCACAGTATACGATTTACTATTTCTACAAAGTGATTGACAAGTCAATTTCTTCTTTTTAAAATGTTATTATCAGCACTTGTACCTACTGGGATATTTACGCTCCTCAAATGCCAGTCAATACATTGAAAGTACATGTTATGATCACCCGTGTGTTACCGGTGCCCGAAAGGGGAGCAAATAATAGTAACACTGTTCCCTGCCATGCAATTCGTAGAAAGCGACTAAGGAGGGTTGGGCATGGGGCTGGTTACCCCATCCTGTAAAAAATTTAATCCACAAAAAACTTCAACAAACATGGACAAGTCAATTAAGGAAAATAAAACACAGCCATTCAAGACAGGGGAAGGTCCTCTCGCAGGGAGGCGTATGATGCAATACAGAGAAAGCCGAAAGGAGTCTGTGTTGGTGACTAACCTTCTTTCTTCTAGGAGAACTTCCAGATTTGGCACGTGGAATGTTCGGACATTAAACGAACAAGGGAAAGTGGCACAAGTAGCAGCAGAGATGAGGGAATATAAAATCGAGGTTCTGGGACTGTGTGAAACAAAGTGGAAGGGGGTAGGCAGGAAGAAACTCATCACAGGTGAATTGGTGCTGTCCTCATGACATGAAGACGAAAGTTCACAGCATAGTGAAGGGGTAGCTCTTATGTTATCTAAAGAAGCACAGAAAGCACTCATTGAATGGGAAGCCTTTGGATCCAGAATAATAACAGCTTCTTTTAAAACAGCTAAAAAGAAAATAAATGTAAATGTCATCCAATGTTATGCACCAACTAATGACAAAGAAGAGACTGTGAAAAAAGCATTTTATACTAGACTACAGGAAATTTTGTAAAAAGTTAAACGAAGAGACATCACAATTTTGATGGGTGACATGAATGCAGAGATAGGTACAGTCAACACCGGCTTTGAAGAAGTCATGGGAAAACAGGGGCTAGGAATAATGAATGAAAATGGGGAACTATTCTCAAACATCTGTGCTTCAAATCAACTGGCTATAGGAGGAAGCTTGTTTCCACATAAGAGAATACACAAGGCAACATGGATATCACCAGACCAAAGAACGGAAAATCAGATTGCTCATATATGCATAAACAAGAAGTTTAGATCATCATTGCAGGATGTAAAGCTATATAGAGGAGCAGATGTGGCATCAGACCACCACCTTCTGATAGCCGAGGTAGAGGTGAGACTCGGGAGATGTGCGGCAGTGCAAAATTGTTGACGGCAATTAATGTTGGACATCTGGGGGATCGGGAGACGGGAGACAGATTTGCGGTCTTGGTGTCCAACGGATTCCGGGTGCTCCGGCGGCTGGGGGTGCAGAGAGTGCAGGGGACTGTTGGCGGCGGGTCGAGGTGGTGTGGAATGAGACGTGTGGGGAGGTGCTGGGGAAGGAGGAGCGACAGCGGAGCGCATGGGTGGCAACAGAGGCCATCGGTAAGATAGGGGACGGGAGAGGCGGAATTGGACACTGGCGGGGCCGGAGATTCCGGGGCCGGGGCTCGGGGGGTGAGCACGGAGGCGGACAGGGAGGTAAAAAGAAGTGTCAAGGGGAGACGGGGGGAAGTGTATTGAGGAGTTGGCGGGAGGGGCAGAGGGTGCTGCAGCCAAGGGGAATGTGACAGAACTGTATAACAGCACAAAGAAGCTAACGGGGAGGTACAGGCAAACAAGTTGCTTCATGAAAGACAAGAGTGGAGAACTGCTCAGCAGTATACAAGAGCAAATGAAGAGGTGGACAGAATATTTTGAGGACCTTCTCAATGGGCCAGCTCCGCAGGACCCTTCGGATGTCCGGCCGGCGGAGGAGGAGCTACAAATTAACGGTGAAAGACCAACGAAGGAAGAAATAAATACAAAAATAAAGCTTCTAAGAGATGGAAAAGCATCTGGACCTGATGGCATTCCAGCAGAGGCTATCAAAGCAGATTTTGACACGGCTACATAGATGTTATATAAACGACTTGGTAGGGTCTGGGAAGGGGAGGGGGTGCCAGCGGAGTGGAAGGAAGGATATCTGGTTAAGTTGCCTAAGAAGGGAAATTTACAAGAGTGCACAAATTGTGGAGGAATGGTGTTACTTTCGTTGCCAGGAAGGGTATTGGACAGGATTGTCCTTGAAAGATTAAAGGAGTCCATGGACGGGAAACTGAGAGATGAACAAGCAGGTTTACGACAAAAGAGATCCTGTACAGACTAGAAGGCCACTTTGAGAATAATAGTTGAACAAAGTCTGGAATTGAATTCACCACTATACATCGGATTTGTGGACTATGAAAAGGCATTTGACAGTGTAGACTGAGAATCACTTTGGAAATTGATGAGGCATTATGGAGTTCCCCTGAAGATCATTAATTTAATAAAGAAAACATGTGAAGACATGACATGCAGAGTTCTTCGTGAGGGACAGCTTGCGGAGCCGTTTGGGATGGGAGCGGGAGTGCGGCGGGGATGCCTCTTGTCTCCATTTCTTTTCTTGCTAGCGGTAGACTGGGTTGCGAGAACGTCGACAACACACAACAGAAATGGAATCCAGTGGACTCTGACTGGGCAGTTGGATGATCTGGATTTTGCTGATGTCTTAGCTCTTCTGTCCCATAACCGTAATCAGGTGCAGGGCAGGTTGAGGGCACTCAATGGGAGGTCGCAGCAGTTGGGTCTGGGGATGCACAGGGAAAGGACAAAGATAAAGAGAATAGGTGCAGGTAATGATAACAGGTTTGAACTTGAAGAGGCACCAATGCAGGATGTGGAGTCGTGCGCATGTCTTGGTGGTGATGTGGACAGAGTTGGAGGGACGGACAGTGATGTCAAAGTGGGAATACAAAAAGCAAGAGGGGCTTTCGTTGCGTTGGGAAGTGTATGGAGATCGAGAGAGATCGGATCCAACGCGAGAATAAGAATCTTCAACTCAAATGTGAGGTCAGTCCTATTGTATGGCTCTGAGACATGGAGAACAACAAAGAAAACTACCAAAGAGCTGCAGACTTTCGTGGATGGGTGCTTGCGTAGAGTGGAGGGATTGAAGTGGTGTGACGGGGTTCCCGGCGTGGAGCTGATGACGGGTGCTGGACGGGTGCAAGTGGGGCAGGAGATGAGAGGGGGACGGTGGCAATGGATGGGACACGAGCTGAGGAAGCCTGTTGATAGCATTACAAGGCAGTCCTTGTTCTGAAACCCCCAGGGCGGGAGAGGCAGAGGTGGACTGGGGGTGGCACGTAGAGAGGAGGGTTGGAGACAGAGGTAAAATGATAAAGAGAACGTGGAAAGAGCTTGAGATGATGGCACGTGACAAGAGGACGGCATGTGTTTGTTGAAGGCCTATGCTCCTTTAGGAGTGGAGGGTTATGAATGAATATACAGTGTGGAAACGTGTAATCTAGACTACATTGCCGTTGTTGTTGTTGCTAATTGTGTGAGATGAGTGGTAACAGCGTTAGTGTCGCTGCTGTCAGAGACAAAGGTGTGCGTATAAGCACCTTATTGTCTCGTGACAGTAACCAATACTGAGACGATGCTCACATGTGCCTAAAGTTCTAACATATTATCTTGTGAGAATTATGTGCCCTTTTAAGTGTAATTCAGGCAAATCATTATTTATGCACTCCAGACGCAATTTCCTAGTTGACACCCAGAAGGATATTGGTGAATTTTCATCATATTTCCTGAGTTACATTGTGTGCTCGGGAATTTAATTATTCTGAGAGGTTAACATTTGTGGGTGAAGCCCATGAAAATGGGCCAGTTAGAGTGTGGAGAACAAATGTACTCAGCAGAAGGCATTTGTTTCTTTCTATTTGTTACAGTTCGTGGTTACAAGTCATCAGACTTAAGTACTGAAGTTCCTACGCCACTGGTGTGAGAGAAGAGTATCCCCATCAACCGCCTACAGTGGACAAATTGAGTAGAGAAATGTACTCATCACCAAAAAGAAGTGACGGAAACCACAGCTGCAGGACTCATCTGGAGCTAGAATTGTGTAACCGGTTACAGCAAAAATCAAAGACATTCTAAAGCCCATTCTGAACCTCAGTGAGGAAACTTTAATTTCAATTTTCACGAAATTTTCCATATTTATTTTCCCATGTTAAAGACTAATTGACTATTAAATTTGTTGTATGTTATTTTAAACTAAACAATAATAGTTGATTCAGTTTATATGTACGGAAGCAAACGTGTGGTAAAGTGGGATGATATAAATACTTATAGGGGACTTAGTGTACTGACTGAGATCAGCTGTGAAGGTATCTGCATCTAATATGTGTAGTGTTTTACAGATAACCTTACTTGCTACCACATTTATACCTCAGTCAGTTATTCTGGAATATTGTGATGGCTACGTTAAATGTCTAGGGTTATGAAAATGATGAAGTGTAGGTCACAACAATAACAGACAGATAAACAAGTTAGTTTAATCCACAACTCTTTACAACACTGTGACACTCAAATACACATAACACTCTATAAGACTATCTTAAAGGAGTCAAGTGTTAAAGTTTTAAAATATATGTATTAATTCCTTTCAATAATAGATATCCTGATTCAGCTACACAGTGAACCAGGAATCACAATACAATGTAATTAAAAGTGGTATATACACAATTTATAAATATGATCTTTGTATTCACATATGTTATTAGTATTATCATATGTGTGTGAGTTGTGATGTAGTACTGTGAGGTAATACTGGCTGTTCAAGCTAAGTTGTTGTTAGTCATCACGACTTCAAGTGTCTGTTTCTGTTGGAACTAGTATTAGAGATGTTCTCAGTTCCTGTCATTGAAACAATTAATTTCCCCTCTTTATTTTCTATATTGTCAATTTTAGAGGGGGGTATATAAGATTTGAGCTGCTCTGGCCACAGATTCTTACCTGCCGTGAGGGCGGCAGGAAGCAATCTCCTCTGCTCGCTTGCTTCACTGTGTTCTTGAGACTCCTCACGGTCGCTAGCTGGACCAAGGAGTAAGCTACCAGCCTCTGGATTCAGCAACTCTCAGACCAGGTGCTGCTTCAACAAGTTAGGACCACAGTCCCTGAAACAAGAAGGTTGTACCTCCTACTTCAGAACTAATTTATAATCTATTTCCACACTGAACACAATACATACAAACACTGAGTTCAGAGCGTTAGGCCAACTGTAGCTTCATCTGAAACAATTTAAACCAGTATCCCTCTCCCTAAAGGTTAATACGCCTCTGCAATTCCAGCAGTCTTTCCTTCTAGTCAATAAGATAGGTGTCATTGTGTTATTTGGCGATCCCATGCAGATGTACTTTTCTCCGACAAGTTTTGTTCAGGTTGGAGCAATATATAGGCTTTGCCTCATGTTGGCTACTGAACCACACACATATACAGACATAGATTATCAATTTACATGCAATTTTCATCAAAAAGATATCAAGAGGTCAATCTTACAACAATTCATGGAAATAATAAACAAAGACGTGGACTGGCGATGAATTTTGGCACAATTACTGGCACAAACTCTGATCTGCCTATGTCCCAGGCTTTTATTTAGAAAATATGAGCTGGATCTCAACGCAATGCTTCTTGTGAAGTATATTTTACAATGTGGCACTGAACTGACGCTCCTAATGGAGTATATCAGCGGGTCTAGCCAATCGAGCAATGTTTACAAAAGTGTTTGAAAAAATTTAACCTTCCTACGTTTCCCCTAGCAACCAAAAATAGTATTTGCCTTCCAACTAATCATGTTTAGCCTTACATATCATTCCCGCCAATCAAATAGGATTTAACATGTTGACCTATTTCCCATACAATGGTGGTTTCAAAACATTCTACTGAGCTATTCTGATCTGGTGTTGTCTGACAGCATCACCATTTTCTTTTGGCTATAATTCTTTTATTCCTAGACTATTTGCGTAACACTTAACATATTCTTTGTCAGCAAGCCCTAAGGAACCCAAATATATAAATTTAATGGAGCTAGGTGGCTGCGTTCAAAATGTGCCTTTTCTTCTACCACTCGTTCACTTCGATACGATGTGGTGTCTGGGTACTGTCAGGTTTTCAGACAAATCTCTTCTAGTTCGTCCGTCTTTTCATCACGCAGTGTATAAAATAAAATTAATGCTAGTATTAATTTAGGTCATTACGCAGCTTGCATATCTCAAGTTTTTCTTAGAAATACAGTACACGTTTTATTGTAGCAAGCGTGTATCGATGCAGTAGGCTTTTCTATCAACGTGAAAGCGTTACAATGTTGCAGACGAAGTAGAAAAAGGGGGATCTCGAGTACAGTCATTGTGACAGCACTGTTCTTTACCATTCTTCTTTCCCTTTTATTGAATTTATGTGTTAGACTTTACATTTACTTTTTAATTTATATATGTGGATTTAGAATGTTTCACGACAAATTGTCCCCTCTTAAAACAGACGTTATATGTCAGTCTATAATTCTATATACACATAGAGAAATTTATTATTATTTCTGGGTTTTACGGTGATTCTCATCACACGGATAGCGGCTTAAAAAATCCGCTCCCAAATTTGTTTTTCCACAAATATACTCAATGCTAAACTCAAATGGCTGCATAAGTAAGGACCATCGGAGTAACCTAGAATTTTCATGCCTAGCCTGCGCTAGAAACGACAAGGGTTTGTGATCCGTTTGCAACTTAAATGCCTTCCCATACAGATAAATATTGAATTTCTTTATCGCCCATATTACTGCAAGACATTCTTTTTCGCTAGTTGAGTAATTGGTTTCAGCATTATTCAACTTTCTGCTAGCATATGTGTAACGTTCCGCGTATGTTATATGTCTGGCCACTACTGTAAAGATGTAAAGTTGATAGCCACCACTGTAAAAGTTAGGTTTGGTGTAGTGTAAGTCCATGATGGCTGGTAGTACTGTTGTGTACAAATGGGTGCTGTCACCGTGAAGACAGACACAGGTCAACTCGACCTACACAGGGTAGTGTAAACATTGAAGTGAGAGTACATTGTACGCGAATGGTAGAATGGTTCTGAAGAGTTGACAACTTGGTAACAATATATTCATACTCTCACATGTAGCAGTCAAGGATTACTGGGACTACCGTGTTCTTTTTATAATGTTTAATGAGACGCACACTGGAACAGTACGTGTATGGTTACAGGAATACATGACGACATAAACAGCATAGTGTTGATCAATGGTGTATCATCTTAAGTTAGCATTCATCCTGAATAATCTCATACTGGAACATTTGTAGACAAGCATTCAGCGTTCCATAGTCAATACAAATATATATATCAGGTTGTACTGACAGATCACGTCAGTTTATACATAATGTTCATAGTGACTCCTAAACAGAATCTCTCTTGGCATGAGTGTAGCTTGTACTCTAGTGGGGATTTCTTCCAATGGCATTTAGTACATATCTTCGGAGTAAGTGCTAAATCTCCCATAATAAATCTTTCTTTCATAAATGTGATCTCTGGATCATTATCGGGTAGTAAGGGAACACCCCTGTTCTCTGATGAATGATTGACAATAATTCGGATTCCAAGATGGCGTCCTTGGTCCTAAACATCGCTCACACAACGGTGAGACGACAAAACTTCTAGAAAGATTCAATTCATAAGGATATCAAAGTTTCCACCAATATCAGCATTATCTGTCCTCATAATTGCTGTGTAGAAACATCATTAGTGCTGCTAAACGATATGTCGTTCTGACATCTGAACATAAGTAGATTCATGTAGGCCTAAGCATAACCCATCGTAAGCCTAGGAACGAAGTCAGTAAAAGTACGTTTACCTTGACCAAGAATCAATAGCAAGCACAAAACACTTTTCTGGCGTAATAGAAACAATACTGGGGAACACATAGACTAAAAACAGTCCTAGAAGACACAATCTTCTTCCCCATGATAACTTGAGATCACAAAACTCTGGATCGCTCGACATGGCGTCCCGCCAGGCACATAACCGAAGAACACACTCTCTCTTATCTTCATCCGCTGAGCGTGTAAGAAGAAATAATCCAGCCAAGACACACAAAGATAACATGATATAAGACCGAATCGTCTCAAACAGACAAACAGTAAACCTAGATTCGGACTTTCAATATTCCTGCAAAACCTTAAGCGAGAACAATCTGTTTCCAGCTATAATAGACATAAAATGATATAAATCTAGATTCCTCCGCTTGTTCAATCCACGGAAACAAAATAGGGACCGATAACCCAAATAATAAATACAAATTTACCACATCACGCACATTTAATGCGCAGATGAGATGTATTCAAGAATTTATATGCCAGGATTAAGCAAACGTCGCATTATAGGTCGACTGTGGAGAATATATCTCTCAAAAATCTCAGAAGAAAGTATTTCTCTATGTGTAAAAACATTTCATGGGTTGCAACCAATGCTTACCTACCTATTGGCAATGACACACTGCATACAAACAATTTCAATAAGCATTTCATATTAGGGTTATAATGAGTTCACGATTGGCAAATGAAAATCATTCAAAAAACAATTGCAGTGATATCAAAATAAGGTTGCAACCGCTCTAAGTAATTTATACAATCACCAAATCATAGATTACAAATGTGTACACATTTTGATATAGAAGAAAAAGAATAACTGATGTAAAGTTATACATGTTAGGAAAGTCCAATATTTAACAGTTAAGTGGCATCATGTGGGCATCTCGACAGAATGTCCGCCATCACATTTTCTGAACCACGGATAGCTCGTACCGAAAAATGAAAAGGTTGAAGAGCGATCGCGTATCGGGTTGATCTCGAGCTGTCAAGTTCTTACTTTGGATAGCAGTAAGTGATTTCTGGTCAGTTTCCACATGAAATTGTGACCCAAGTAGGAATCTCTGAAGTTTGAGAATTGACCAAAACTTCGACAATTAATTCCGGTCTAAAACCGAGTAATTCCTTTCTGCAGAATTAAGTTTTCTGGATATGTACATTACAGGATGCAGAGTTCCAGAGTACTCTTGCATTAGTGCCGCTCCAATCCCAGTGGATGAAGCGTCACTATGAAGAACAAATGTCTTATATTAGTGTAAACAAAAAGGTGGTGTTGAAAAATGTTTTGATTTATTAGTGATATGGTTTGGGACAGTGAACCATTTTAGGGATTTTAGTATGTTAAAAATAGGAGATTAAATAGTAATAAATTAATACACGACAAAAACTTTAAATATATAAAAATACTTTCACAATAAAAAATTAACTTTCATATTAATAAAATACAAACTTATAACAAAATTACAATAAACTTACCAATACATTTATTAACTCCAAACTACCCATCCTAAACTACATTAAAATATCATAACATATCTCTCTATCACCCAACCACCATCCACTCATCAAACCTCACATCATCCTCCTATATAATCACTCCATCCAATTCACCTATTCAATCTATTAATCAAACTATTTATTAACAACTTTCTTACCAAAATACCAAAAACAAA
>JAMPIV010008144.1:0-72272 GCA_024509875.1 Oreohelix idahoensis | reverse complement strand
TAACAAGACCTACAACACATCAACATAGATAACAACGTTCTGATGAGATCACTTTTGGACAGTGTACCTATACCTAAACTTTCATGAAATACACAAAAATCTCCTGTTATTGCTTAAGAATACACTACCTCCCCAATAATTGGTCAGTCTACACAAGCCTGCGGTATGACCTCTTTAAAAGTGACAGTGAAAAATCAACATATAATCGCGCCTGTAAAGTTTTTTTTTGACGTGTGAAGTTATGCGCGCATGCGCATACGCCCTCGGTGATCTGATAAATATACATTTAGCGTTTATACAGCGTCGAGATAGCCCCTAAAATATTATAGAAATATGGCTTAACAAAACTATTTAAAACACTACAGATAACCAATAGTGATTTTACACTGTGAAAAGGACTATCAAACCAAGAAAGCTAACACCAATTAGTTGTAATTCACACCAATACCTGCATACAAACCACCAGACAAACACACTTTTTTTTTTTTTGGAGGTTCTCATTACACAACAAACGCGGGGCGGAAAAAATGTGCTAATGGTCCTCAATAAACATCACAATAAAGCTAGTCTTTTATCTGTACTCGCCAAAACAAGGCCGACTCATACACAACACAACCACCCAAAACCCCAAACCCACCAGTTACACTACACCACAGATAACAATTACAATACCTACACACAAAATTACCAGACAGAACAAAACCAATACCACCTATACCCCACCGCTTTTACATTGTCTTACTCCAGCGCTACACCTCAAAACACATCTATGAGTCATCACCCCAAGCAGTCAAAATCAATAACCCCCAACACTCTCACTTAAAAAAAGCCCTTAGTAACCTACTAGCCCACCATTATCGATTTTTTATATTTTCCGCCATTATTGATTTTTTATATTTTTAAATATATATATATTGTATGAATATATGTATAAACAAACACACCAACACACAATACAACAACACAAAACAATTCAAAAATACCCTAAACACAAAAAATGGTGTATAGTCAAGTCTCTAACTCTTTCACTACCAATAACCACCTCTAGGCGCTTGGCACCTAGGTATAGTGACGTTTCTCTTTCCACTGCCCCACCTCTCGCTGTTAGTCCTTGTAAAGTCATTTCTCTATCCCACTTTCACTTCTTACCTTTCCTCTCGCTGCTGGTCCTAGTTATAAGTCAAGTCTCTAACCACTTTCCATCCCACCTCTCGATTGCTTGTCCTAGTAGAAGGTCATGGTCCTATAACAACTTCATTTCGCATCCTCTAGATTTGTTAGACCTAGTTAGTATAGACAAAGTCTCATATCACTTTCACACCCGACCTCCTTCATGCTAGGGACCTAATCATAGTCATGTCTCTATAACACTTCACTCCCAACCATCTCTCCACTGCTGGTCCTTAGTAAAGTTCCCATGTCTCTAACACTATCCCTACCCATCACCTAGATGCTGTCCCTGGTATAGGCCAAAGTCTCTAAAACTTCACTCCCACCTCTAGCTCCCTGGACCTTGGGTATAGTCAAGTCCTCTAGCACTTCACCTTCGCACCTCTCGCGGTGGTTCCTGGTATAAGGTCAGGTCTCTAACACTTCACTCCCACCTCTTCAACGCCAAGGACCTAATATAATTTACGTCCTCTAACACTTCACTGCCCACCTCTAGATGCTGGTCTTGGTATAGTCCGATTTCTCTAACACTTCACTCCACCTCTCGATGCTAGACCTAGTATATGCCACCGTCCTCTAACACTTCTCACTCCCTAACCTCTTCATGCTTAGGGACTTAATTATTAGGGCACGTCTCTAACACTTCACTCCCACCTCTAGATGGTGGGTCCTTAGTATAGTTGACGTCCTCTAGACACTTCACACCCACCTCTCAATGCAGGCACACTCGAGCCTGCTACAACCCAAAAAATGTACACAACCCATTCCCTCGTCCCCCACCCGCGCCAGCATCAAAAGACTCCACTCGCTTTCAAAAACCCCCTTAGTAAACCTACTAAACCAATCAATTTTATCGATATTATTTTATATTTTTTCCGTCCATTTATCGTTTTTTTATATTATTTATTTATTGTTTTTGTAGATATTATATAAACAAACACAACCAATCACACACAACACAATACTACACCAAAAAATCCCCCTTTTAACTACAATCCGGCAGCTACAGCCCTCAAAATGCAAAATTCGTCCACCCCCACCATCACATAAAAGGACTCCACTCGCTTTCAAAAACCACCCTTCGTATTCTACTAATCCAACATTTATCGATTTTTGTTAAATTTTCCCGTCATTATCGATTTTTATATTTTATATAATATATTATATATATATAACTATATATATATATATATAATTATATCTATTATATATATATATATATATATATTTATATATATTATTATGATATTGTATATGTATATATATTGTATTAATAAACACCACCCAACCACACTACCGGCACAATAAAAAAACAACACACAAACCATCCCCACTCCCTAAACTACAACCGCCAGCTACAAGCCCTATCATGCATCGTCACCACCCGCCAGCAACAAAAAAGACCGCACTCGCTACAAAACCCCCTCTTAGTACCTACTAATCCAACATTAGCGAATTTATTTTCAAATTTTCGCGTCATTTATCGATTTTTTTTATATTTTATATATATTATATTTGTATGTAATATATGTAACACACCCATATATTTAAATATTGTATATACACTCAAACAATTATATTACCGGGCACACACAAAAACCCATACCCCAACACACACCCCAGGAGTATGGCAGGCCCGCCATATTATCAACACACAATTATGATAACATACAACCAAAAACACACCACCACACTAACCAGTCGTTTCTAATGTATATACATGTTTTGTAATATATATTATATATATATATATATATATATATATATATATATATATATATATATATATATATATATATATATATATATATGTATAACTAAATATTGTCTACCTGTTGTAATATATGTCTAAATATATGTATAACTAAATATTGTAATAAACAACACACAACAACACAACAACACAATACCTACACGCCCGCCATTATCGAACTTATATATTACTATATAAAAAGACAGCTCCACCACCACAGTTGAGTGGATTATTTTACTGTGTAAAAGTCACGGAGTGTTTTGAGGGTATTTTGCATGTGTGAATGTTCCCATGCTCCAGCGGGAGTTTATTGGTTATGTGAGTTATTGTGAGCATGAAATGCGTGCATTGTAATGATTTAGCTACAAGCAGGGTTGTGAGCATTGCTTGAGACAAGCTGTTAGCTTTTGTGATGCGTGAATGAAGATCAGTGGAGCGTGAAAGGGTTTCACGGGTTTTAGTGAATATGCATGAAAGGGGCAGTCAGCGGGAGGAGTGTGTTGGTTGGAGACGTGTGTTGGGTCAGTAGAGAAGAGAGCAGACAGCAGAGAGGAGTCAGCGTAGAGCGTAGAGAAGAGAAGGGTGGATGTCTATAGTAGGACGCGAGTAGAGGGCCGGAGTTGTGTAGTAGACGTTGCAGTAGTTATTCATGAAGTAGCCTATTTGTGGCTGTAGTTATTCCGAGAAGCAGAGTGTGTGCGGATACTCGGGATTTGTGATGTATCTAATATTTGTAATGGCCCTACGTCCATTGTGAATTATTTGTGAATCTAATACATTGTTGGAGATTGACAGAGCTGTTGGAGTTAGTACTTTATTCCTAGACAGTGAGCTATACGAGTGGTGTATAAGTGTTGTCTAACTTACATCCACCCACATACACCCTACTCGTCACACGCCACCACATTTTCCTTATATAAAAGTCACGCCCCGCCACCACAATGCTAACCGTAGCATACATTGTATACTACTCAGGACTCACATTGAGGAAACCTATTGATAGCATGACAAGGCAGCTGTTGCTTTGGAATCCCCAGGGTAAAAAGAGGCAGAGATAGACAGAAAAACACATGGAAAAGAGAACTGGAGAGGAAATGAACGTGATGAGGAAGATATGGAAAGTTCTGGAGCGGACAGCACGGGACAAGAAGACTTGGTATACGTTAGTTGAAGGCCGCGCCTATGCTCCTTAGGGAGTTAAATGGTCATGATGATGATGATTGCAGCTTATTGCCAAACAATATTTTGTCAATCAAGTTTATGACTATTGCCAGTAGGCATTCATGGCCACCTTGTACTAGTAGACAATCAATATAAGCTTGTCCCAACAAACACCACTCATTGTCAGCTGTTGTTTGTATACGTTCAGTGCCATTTGTTGCCAGAGTTTATTCATTCCAGTTTGTTCCCAGTAGTTATTCATCTCCGTTTGATACCAGCTACAAGTGACAGTGGAACTAGAACGAACGAACGAAATCTTTATTTCATCAGGGTAAAGAAATATACATAATTGCCTTTTTACATTTCTGCCCTGCAATACAATTTTCAGCGTTTTACAAATTAAAATTAAAATATTAACAACTTCAGACAGGATTAATGAATATTATCATCACAATCAGAAACTGAGCATACACAAGTACATTTACTCATAGTCATTCACGCACTGAACGTGATGAGAGATGAGCCGAGGAAGGTGGCAGATGGATAAGACACAGATTGAGTAAACCTGGTGATAGCATTATCGGTCAGTCCTTGTTCTGGAATTCTCAGGGTAAAAGTATTAGAGACAGACCAACGAATACACGGAGACGAGAAATGCAGACAGACGTGAAGAGGATGAAGAAGATATGGAAAGACCTTGACCTGGTGTCACGTGACATGAAGACCTGGCACACGTTTGTTGAAGGTATATTCTTCGTAGGGAGTTTAAAGGTGCTCAATTTGATGCCAGCAGCCACTCATCCCTATTTGAAGCCAACAGTTATTCATCCCCGTTTGTTGCCTGCAGTTATTCACCACCCCCAACCTTTGTTGCTTGCAGTTATTCATCCCCGTTTCTTACCAACTGAAATTCTGCGCCATCTGTTGCTAGGAGATATGATATTCATTGCAATTTATCTATTTCCAACAAATATAAACTGTTTAATTTTTAACACTGTGTGCCAGTCGTTCCTAGTGAGAATTTGGTCATTGGATTATGAGTTGTTACAGCTTCATTTTAACATTATTAGAGAACTAGTGTAAAAGCCCTTCATAAGACGGGAATAAGTGTGTATACGGGATCACACATTCTATAAATATATTTTTGTGCACACAGTCATTTGCGCATTCTTCTTTGGTAAGTGTTACTATTTTCGGGAGAGTACATATAAGGGAAACAATACAATTAATGTCTAACTTTCAACCAATGTTTGCATCCCTTAGCGTTACGCACTGACAGAAAAAGCTGGGATTTTATGTATCGGATATGTATCATGCAGTTCCCGGGTGTCTCTGAGGACACAGAAAAAATATGACTATTACATCCAAGCATATCGGAAGAGTCAACTTACACGAGGTTGTGCACGTGGTTGGCAAATTAGTTGCAGAAGCCATAACTGCAAGAGCACATAAAAGCTTTCAGGTTTCTTGCATAGGGAACAGCTGCAATTGTGGTTCTGTGCTCCACAAGGAGCGAAAAGGGTGATGATGGTGATGATGATGATCGGATATGCGCCTTGCACATGATTCGTGACTCCTGCACACAACGATGCCCCAACATGAATTATTGCATTAGGTACAGCAGGAGTTGATGCGTTTTGTTTCTCAGACAAGTGTGTCATCAGAACTGAGTAACGTCAACCCTTCATGCCGAATATTAGCAACAGCCTAAGGAAAAAGGTAAAGGATCCCGTTACACGCACATTGAGGCATATTGGGAATATGGTGTTAGGCCCATATTTTCTTGACCATCGGAACACTAGGGGTGATGTGGTCAGCATCATGCCGGCCGCCTTAACCTTCCCAGAGTTGCTCTGGTACCCAGTTCATGAGGCGTTGTCTGTGTGCAATGAAGATAGTCCTTAAAACCAAACCAAGGACTTCTAACATCCATCATAGTGTAGCCACTGTTATTGCTATTGTTTATCAGAATCGACTTCTAACATCCAGCATAGTGTAGCCACTGTTATTGCTATTGTTTATCAGAATCGACTTCTAACATCCAGCATAGTGTAGCCACTGTTATTGCTATTGTTTATCAGAATCGACTTCTAACATTCAGCATAGTGTAGCCACTGTTATTGCTATTGTTCATCAGAATCGACGTCACTGCACTCCAAGCAAACCCATAGGTGCTCAGTCTCCCTCAGCAAATGTTGAAGGGTATTAATGCTAATTGTTCTTGTTGCGCGCTGGTTGTATACATGCCAGATACATCCTCTCATTCGTCCATTCCTGCTGGCCTTACGTTTTATGCAAAATTCCAGCAATCTTAGACTTGATGATTCATCGATTGCAGTGTCATTCTCTAACATGCGATCATTAATTCCCTCAGTATCTCTCTCATATCCATCGTTATAATGTAGCCATGAAAATGGTCAGTCCTAAGAAGGGACTGCTTTCGCTTAACGACATTGATAAATAGTAAGCCCCGAAAAGTACTAATTGTATCTACCTGCTAACCTGATGCAGCTTTGAAAACAACTGCTAGCTGCACCAGCAGATAACAGGTTTTAGCGTTTGCTTCGCTTCTGCTAAAGCGGGGTTTTAGAAATGTAGACGGTAAAATAATGGGACAGTTTAGAGCAAATCCCGGGACAAAGAATTTGCATTTTCGAACCAAGAATCTGTTTAAAGAGTGCACTTATTTGTTGGCATCGCGCAGGGATAACAAGACGTGAAGTTTATGTCGCTAAGTTTCCATCTACCATCCTTAAATCATCTCAGACGTTAAGATAATTTGTTGTGCGTGAAAACTGGAGATAAAAATACTTTGAAGAAATAAATAACAACGCGAATAAGAGAAGAAGATGAAACATGGGAAAGGAAAAAACCTGAGGAAACTCTAATTAGAATTATTTATTTTTTTTTTCGTTAAAAATAAGCAATAAATAATTGTCACCGTCATGAGAGACTGGCAGGAGGCAAGGAGGGCATAAGAGTTTGACATGAGACTACGGAATTTTTGTTGCTGGGAATAGAGGTTTGTTGGAGGGGGGTGAAGCCAAAATGATAACATTACAGAAAACCTTCATTATTCATGGCTCATCTTATGTCTTGGATACAACGGGGAAGGGTGTCAATCAGCCACTTGGAATTAGAGGGATGAAGGTGTTGGGCTGGAATGAGCTACCCCTAATTCAGTGTTTCTTAACCAGGGCTGCATGCACCCCTTGGGGAAAGAGGGGGGGGGGGAGTGTGCGAGGTGCGAGACATGCCGGATCTGTTATAATTCGATTTATCATTAACATTATTTAATAGACAGAACATAGACAACGTGAATACAATACCGAATCTTAGTCACATTTTGTAAATAACATTTTCCAAGAACATACTTGTATCTCTTTTTCTCATGTTTGGCATATTTCGTGAGCTAGATTATAATCGGGTTTGAGGCTTCTTAAGATGTTGTAAAGGGGTGTCAGTCTGCTTAAGCTTAAGATGCTGTAAAGGGGTGTGAGGCCTTTTTTGATGCTTTAAAGGGGCGCGGGACCTCTAAAACGTTAAGAATCACAACCCTAAATATAATATATCTGGAAATTTATCTTCCTTAAATTGGAAAAAATATATGTGTATGTGTGTGTTTGTCATCAAGTGTTGGAAGTATCTTCCGTTATTCTCCAGACACAAAGCAACTCTTCTTGACTTGTTTTCAAAAACGTCAATGAGGGTATCTCGCGTGATGGACTGAGTTATCGTGATCCGCAGGTTTCAGTTCCCAAACAGCGCACACTTTGTAAGGAAAGAAATTCAGTTTCCGCTGAACTGCTTTTTGTGTAGATCCGTAGCTTACATCTGTCTCCTGTGCCAATTTTCGCAATGATTTTGATGGACTTGCCTTCAATTTATCAGAAATATCCAACAATTTCTCCTCAGACAAAACGGTTGGCCGTCCACTTCGAGGAGCATCTGCCACCGAACCAGTCGATCAAAATTTGGCGATGAGATCTCGGACGGTGTCGCGGTGAGGAACTGTGGAATTTGAAAACTTCTCGGCGAATTTGTGTTTCACTTCTTCTGTGTACCTATCACCGGCATGAAAAACATACTCCACGTGAAAAATGCGCCCCTCGACGGTTAGCATACTGACGCATTTAGTGACACACAAGGCACTACAGTGCTAATGTACACCCGTGAGAAATACTGCGCATGCATTATGATGCGCGTGAGCGGGTGCGCTGAACTACGACCGTACAACTACTGCGGAGGGACTTGCTGTAAAATAAATCTAATTAAAGGCAATCGAAATAATACTGTTTACTGTGTCATAATATATTACATTCATATTATTAAAGCACTGAACCCACTGCGGAGAGACTTCTCGATCACCGTGTATATATATATATATATTCATTCCTTGGAACTACTTAGATGGGAAAGACAAATCTAGAAGCTGTAACATTTGCCTGAAAAGAGAATATACTTTTATGGATAGAAATCATGAGATCTGTTCCTTGAGTCCGGAAATTTTGTGCAACAACTTGTCAATGGAAGTAAGAAAGAGAGTTCTTCAGTGTTATATAGAACCAATCCTGACTTACGGATGTGAGCCATGGACAGTTAGTAAACAAGTAGGAAAAGCATTAGATGTCACAGAGATGTGGTTTTACAGAATGTTAAAAATACCATGGACAGCTAAAAGAGTAATGAGGATGTCCTGAAAGAGGCCAACGTGTAAAGGAAAGCTTATTCCTCAGGTTAGAAGGAAGCAATGCACTTTCTTTGGGCACGTTATGAGAAGAAGGAAACTGGAGTATATAGTGACAACACGAAAGACAGAAAGAAAGAGAGATAGAGGACGACAAAGAGAGAAGATTCTGGACAGTTTGACATCTAAATTCTGGACAGTTTGACATCTAGATTCTGGACAGTTTGACATCTAGATTCTGGACAGTTTGACATCTAAATTCTGGACAGTTTGACATCTAGATTCTGGACAGTTTGACATCTAGATTCTGGACAGTTTGACATCTAGATTCTGGACAGTTTGACATCTAAATTCTTTTGACAGTTTTGACATCTTGAGATTCTGGACAGTTTTGTCATCTAGATTCTGGACAGTTTTTCATCTAGATTCTGGACAGTTTTGACATCTTGGCATGGAAAGCAGTCAACAAGAAACAGAATTGATAAAATTACTGTTTGATAGGAAGTTGAAGTTGGTGGACAGACCTGATCACCGTACGCCACAGGCATGGTACTCGATGATAATGAGCTGATGTTGCATAGAAAGCTCTTCTGTTAAATTGAAACAACAGCTGTGAGTTTACGATTGGCTAAGTCATGGGATCTCCTCAGTTCTGTAGGTGTACGAACTAGTGATGTTAAAGGGGAACGGGGGAATCCTTTTGAAATTAATTCCAGAAAAAAAGATGTTTTTTAGGATAGCATTTTTAGGTTATCTTTGAATCAGTCTTCTCTCAGTCCTATGGTTTGGTTTGGTATGGTTTGGTTTGGTATGGTTTGGTTTGGTTTTTAAGGATTATCTTCATTGCACACGGACTACTCCATCAGTGCTCCGATCTCCTCCCTTAGATTACACAAGGAGGATCTCAGCACAGTGCACGAACTCCGTAGCACAGGCGAGAATCCCAATGTGTGTATATAGAGGAATGACACATTCTATAAATATTTTTATGGTGGGTAGGTTTCTAATTTTTAAATGTTGCCAGGGCAGCGGCCTGATAGGCCTACTCTTTACGATTTTCAACTGCCGTGGGATTTTTAACGTGCGAAAATTTCACACGGGACCTCCTATTTTTTCGCCCTTATCCGAGAAGGATAATCATCCGATCTCGCTACCCAGGAAACCAGGGCGGAGTATGACATCATTAAGACCACTGGTTCTGGAAAAAAATTTCCATAAATCATATTCCCTGCACTGGGAATCGAACCCGCTACCTCTAGAACTCGAGGCAGACGCTATACCTCTTATCCACTCCGACCCCCTCTCAGTCCTATTCTCAATGAAGGCCAAAGCACGACACACTGGAGACTGAACTTGATATGCTTGTATCGCTGTCTTCTTCTTCTTCTTCGTTCACCCGCAGACTTCTAAATTAATGACTATAATAAAGGCAGTAGTAAGCTCAAGGTCGCTGACATCTCCAAAACAGTTTTTTCGGTGGAGAGAAGTGGGTTGTTGCTATAATGCCACTCCATTGATTGCTGTAAGTTGGGCAGGACTGGAGCAGATGTTCGGCTCTGTTTCATGGGGCTGGTTCCACAGAAGCAGTTATCTGTTTGCAGCACCAATCAATGTACTTGTGATATAGATGGTACCTCAGCCTATTGTGACCAGTGCGTAAGCGGAGCATGACAACCTGGTCTCGCCTAGATAGCTGGTGATAGGCATCATCTTTTATCTGACCTGGGTGTTTTCTGTCCCATTTGGACTTGAAAATGGCTTTTACAAGGTATAGTTGCTTTAGCCATTAAAACAAGTTGTCTCTATATCGTTTTGTTTGCAGGGTTCCCCTTTCTTTAGCAAGTTTTATCTGCCTCTTCATTGCCGTAGAATGTTCAATTTGGAATGGTATAAATCCAGATGTAATGGTGGCACTTGTTGAAGTATTTTGCCAACACAACAAGACTTTCAAGTGAGTTATCAGATCCTTTCAGTCCTTTAGCATGGTGGCTAACTCCAGGGATATTCTAGTAAACTGTTTATTACTGATTGAAAAAAGTAGAAGGCTTCTGTAAATTATGCTTCACTATCTGGTTTTCAGTATGTGCTTTGTACTCAATAAGAGTTTTCAACCCGCAGCGACCTTTTTCAGGGCTAAAAGCTTCAGTATTGAAGTTATTGTAGTATTTTTCCAGTGGCATTGCCGTCTCTAGAGGGAATTTTATTCTTTAAATTTAATGAGGATGCCCAGCGGAGCCCCCCCCCCCCCCCCCCCCCCCCCCCCCCCCCCCCCCCCCCCACTTCCCCCCCCTCCCTCATTTTCAATTGCATTTTATGATAACCATCAGTGTAACTGCAATGTGTTCAGAGCTTTGCTGGAAATGTTTGGTCAATATTACTGGTTTGCTGTACCAACAGTAAAAACTGTTGGTTGGCAAGAATCATAATCACCAAAGTCATGGAATGGTAACGTTTTGATGATATTTTAACCATGGGGTTTATTACAATTATAACATCACGTAGATCTAGACGAATACAGTTACATCGAAACATGAATCTTCATAATGTAGTTAACACACCATACGGCCCTTACACATCCTGGCCTACAAAATCTCTACTCCTCACATCAGTGCACAAAGACTGCGTCTACGGCAGTTATATAATAATCATGGCCTACAAAATCTCTACTCCACATCAGTGCACAAAGACTGCATCTACGGCAGTTATATAATAATCATGGCCTACAAAATCTCTACTCCACATCAGTGCACAAAGACTGCATCTACGGCAGTTATATAATAATCATGGCCTACAAAATCTCTATACTTCACATCAGTGCACAAATACTGCATCTACGGCAGTTATATAATAATCAAGGCCTACAAAATCTCTATACTTCACATCAGTGCACAAATACTGCATCTACGGCAGATATATAATAATCAAGGCCTACAAAATCTCTATACTTCACATCAGTGCACAAATACTGCATCTACGGCAGTTATATAATAATCAAGGCCTACAAAATCTCTATACTTCACATCAGTGCACAAATACTGCATCTACGGCAGATATATAATAATCAAGGCCTACAAAATCTCTATACTTCACATCAGTGCACAAATACTGCATCTACGGCAGATATATAATAATCAAGGCCTACAAAATCTCTATACTTCACATCAGTGCACAAATACTGCATCTACGGCAGATATATAATAATCAAGGCCTACAAAATCTCTATAGCCCTGCGCAGGCATACATTATCCAAAAAAAAAACACCTTAGGGCTGACCACCTCAGTCAAAAACCCTGCACACACTGAACCCACGGGAACACACCCCGTTCACACAGTCACGAGAATCTACTGTTCTCTTAACACTGCTCTCAAAAATCCCTGCGGACACTAGCCGCGAGAGCTATTCACACATCACTTAAAACCAGTACAGAAACAGTTCATTATGACCAGAGTTCACCTGCTATCTGACATACTGTCTTCCACGAAACTAAGAGGAGATATCTTTAAACAAATCCATACCAATCTGTAAGCAAGTACTCTAACCCAAAATTAACTCTACTCAACACGTATTTCCCAAGATCATTTCCCTTTCATCACATCTGCACTTATCAGTTTGCCACACTCCCAGGGAAAAAAAAAATGATTATATCATTTTTTTTTTTTTTGAAAATTAACTCCCAAAAATTTAACGGTCAATGAAGTTATATCAAATACCTCTTAAATTAATTCCCAAAAATGTTTTTAAAAAATTAATGAAGTTCTATCAATTACCTACAAAAATATACCTATGACAAGAGAACATAGCACATCTACAAAAATATCATCAATAAATGTAAGATAACGACTAAATCATCCAACATAATCATTCAAGCATACCAAAATAAAAATTAATCTAATACAAAACCCAAATTAAGTATACATAGTACAAACTAAACAGAAAATAAATTATCATACGAGAAAAGACAAAATATGAAATGGGAATATGATAAGAATCAAATAGAATCATAAGATGACAATGAAGACAACAATTCCATACATGTAAAACAAATAGAACTATAAGAACCAATTACATTATCTAAAGTCATATAATTAACTTAACACTACAAAGAATGAAAGTATAAATAGCGTAACACGAAAAAAAAGTATACTAGAAGTATGAATGACATCAAAGATGAAACACGGAAGCATAAACAAAATATCAGACAATATTGAAAAGACAACAGAAAAGATGTAAAGAAATGACGAATAGTCAACAAAGAGAGATGACAGTAAAGATGCAAATGTAAAGAAAGTTGGTAACAACACCTAACAATAACTATCCAAATATAACAACGTATTGTAAAATACAAAAATGCTAAAGTATATTTATATACTAACACAAAAAAGAAAGCTTATGACAAGCACAGCATAATAAGTAATTTAACTAAATTATAAACTTATACATAACTAAAAATAAATTACATCAAATATCACCCAAAAAAAAAAAAATTATTAACGATAACACAAGTTCCGCATTGACGCATAGTCAAGCGCTAACAACCAAAAAATACATCCAAACATCACAACATTTTCAAAGAATTAATGTCACTACATAATAGTAACCCTAACATACAATCTAGCGCTGGCGCAGAAAAAAAATAAATATCACAATGTTCAAAACACATTTTCCAAAAATTTACAATACAAAAAATGTTTCTTCTCTTTAGGTTAAATAAAAATAGTATTTTTATTTCTAAGTAATATGTAGCTATAATTAATAACTAACAATTAAATTAGCTGAGTAACATAAAAATAATCTTATCTTTAAATAGACACACATCAAAACGTGTAAGTTTTTTTTTCTCTTCTTTTTTTAAAAAAAAAATACATCAAAGAAACGTCACATTGGGTAATAAAATGTTAACTACAAACGAAGTTATAAATATATATAAGTGTAATATTATTTTATCTTAACTATGTATTATAATCAGATATTTAAATTCTTTAAATGAACAAGAGTATCAGCCGTCGCTGTTAATTCTACCCACTTAATTTAATAGGAAATTTAAGTTAATTCTAGCTGACAAAAAAAATCGAATCGTTTAAATTATCAAATGTCATAATTGAGAAAAAAATGGAAAACCAAGTTTCAGAATACGTCCTTAACTTCAACGAAAAATCATTAATAATACATACAAGTTATGTTTAAAATTACCTTTCACTAAACAATTAATTCAAATAATCTGTATATAAATATGTTAATTAAACATGGTATCAAATCCATGATGAAAAAAAAAAAAAAAAATTTTAAGTAGTGAATAAACACTCAGGACTATCTATGAAAATGACTATTACATTGTCTCAGTAAATAAGTTTGTGCATAGAAATTATTTAATGCATAATTAAAATACAGTCATATAAGTAACAACCAACAAATAATTATGGCAATCAAATGTTACAAAGATTACATAATATTTCATTAACAACATATAAAGTTCTATACTAAAGAATACAATAACATTCAGTGTTTGTAAACAGAACAAAAAATAAACAGGACCTTTAAAAAAAAAAAAAAAAAAAAAATATCCTTCGAGGTCTTGCGAACATCTCATCAACACGCAAGGTGACATCATGACACGGTGGGTTAACGTACTGTCTAGGCTCGCTTGAATGGATAAATGGTACACAGTGATCTACATCTCTCCCAGGTAATGTAAAATTAGAATGGTGATTCCCCTCGCAAAGTCGCTCGCTGTGAGACAATACAAATGAAAATATCTATTTTAATCCATGGTAAGATTATGAGGAAACACGGAAAAGTTCACTACACAATTACCCGAACTCCGTGGTGTAAGGTTGTGGCCCTCCTGCGATGTCAACAACTCTCGTCACATAGCAGACAACATAGACGTCCCAGGGACAACCTGACCTATAATTCACAGTTGTCAGTGCGGTAGGCTGAAAAAAATTTACTACCTTCACAAGACCGAGATGATCTCTCAAATCTATCAGCATGACAAGCAAAAGCATTTAAGAACCTATTACCGTTCCTATTACTCTGATTGTTAATAATCTTGCTCTTATGTGGAGCACAGTTAACCTGGTTGCGATCTGTATAATTTCTTTTGAGAGCATTGTTATTTGCTCTATTAACACCGTTGTACTGATTTAAATCCCAGTTACAATAGTTATTCTTAATACTTCTTCCCAGATAACAATGTCCATCAGATAGAACTGACTTTTTAGCAGAAAAATTATTACTAGACTGATGAACTTTCATATAATTACTTCTGCTATAGTTTTCTAAACTTTTAGAATCACAATGTTGAGATCTGTCACATTTTTTCTTGTTTTTGGGAGAAGAAACGTTACCGTAGGATGAACTCCCTTGGTACTTTATAACCTTAGGGTTATGTCTCCTATCAAAATTATTTTTTTCTTTGCTTGTGGCAATGTGTTTAAAAAATGAGTCACACTGCCTTGACTGGGTATGACTAGAAGGTTTGACAATCTCTTTATTTTTTTTTCACAACATTTGTTTCCTTCATGGAACAAGCAGTAGTATGTTTGTTACTTGTAACCAATTTATCAGATCTGTCAATAAATACGCTGTTGGTTTTTAACACACTGACTTGAGATTTAGCACTGTTTCTTTCCTTATCTACAGGACTGGATATTACTGTAGATTTTCCTTTGTTATTCTGCCGCCAGCAATCATTATCATTGGAATCATCTGTATTGCGTGAGAAGTTATATCTCCCACGGAAAGATCTATGTCCACCATTCTTGACCGTAGAATCCGCAAAAAGTGTATAAGGCTGGCTTTTTGCTTTAGTGTTCTGATGATAAGAAACTTTCTGTCTATCATCGACAACACTGACGGAAGACCACATATTGCTATTCAAGACTACGTCAAGCAGACCATTTATTCTTCTTCTTGCTTCTACAATCTCAAAGTCCTTAAGTGCAATCTGTTCACTTAATTTCTTGTTTAAACTCTCCGCTTTTAAGACCTTGCAGCTTTCCTCTGCTAGCAAATTTTCAATCTTAATCAATTTGTCTTTCTCCATCATTAACTCTTTCATTCTCTCTTTATCAACCCTCTCAATCTCAATATCATGACTATTCGTAAGCCTATCAACCTTCTCTTTCTCAACCATCAACTCTACTAATGTCTCTTTCTTTTGTTGAGTCTCCTGTGTAAGTTTTTCAACCTCAATTTGCTTCTCTTTCATCTGAACTTCCAATTGCTCTATGTTCAACAATGCTGAATCCAAACTTGCTTGAACACTAGCAAGTTCTGAGTTTGATTTGCCTAAATCATCTGTAAGTTTAGAGACTTTTTCATGTAACTCACTTACTTCAGCAGTACATTCTATAAAACTTTCCCTTTGCTCTAGGGTACTCTGTTTTATGTCTCCTATTTGCTTCTTCTCTTTTAACTCTTCTTCCTGGTCACTATATATGCCGTCGAGCAATAACGTAAATACTCTTCAATATGCTATCACGTTTAATACTAATATAATTGTCCAAGAACAGACGAAGGTCCAAAACCAATAACCTTGCCAGATCCTCAGCCATACTCACATGAGGAATTGACTGAAATCTCTCATTAGCAAACTCTCTTAGAGATCTCGATGCAGAGACCAAAAACTTGTCCATAACATGTGACTCAAGCTCTGGGCCTTTTAATCCCTGATAATCTGTCCCTTCCTGAAACAGATACTCTAATACAGGTCTCATATCCTCCGGATCTGTATCAGAATCCATTGTGACTTGTTTACTTAGTCAACCATATATGTCTTAATTAAACTTTCATTATACCAAATCAAGTTTAGATCTCAAATATTGTATCATCAATCCCTGTACATCATCACATTCTATAATTAATCGATATAATTATCGACAACAACAACACTGGATATCACAAAGTTCTGACGTTAAAACACTCCACTGCAGAAAAGGTACAAGGACTAGGCACTCTTGTCTTCAAATCCCTGCCACTGTACAGTATGTCCTCAACAATGCATCAGACGACAGGAACCGATCACAGCAACCCCGCAATCACTTGAGGTATACGTGCAGACGAACTCTCCAAAATACTGCACCTATAGTTGAATCTGCATATGGAAAGACTGGAACAAGCACTGTAACAATTATGGCATCAATGTCGCTATCAGATAACAGCTATTTGATAACGAAACCAACTGATAAAGCCGCATCAGTTTAGTTGCTACACACACACCAAGATATGAGGATGGAATGTATGCGCAGTCAGCTGATACCTGTGTGTACAGTTGAATTAAGCCACGCCCCACACAGAGCCAAACATAAAACACAGTTCAGTGTTCCCACATAGAATGTAATGACTGTTCCAGAATCAAGAATTCACAATTGGAACTAATGACCAGTCACGTCCAGTGGAACAAGAGATGAGAAGTAGACAGCGAATATGTAGGTGTGTTGATGGTGTATGATGTATAAAAATGTAGTTGAGGAATTGGTGTATCCACTTAAATGTTGGCTATTTGTCTAGTTTAATATTTAGTGTGGGTAATAGGTTATAGATTTATTGGACTGAATTATATTACAAGACTTTATTTAGAGGGGGGAGGAATGTTCTGTATCAATTGTATTGATATTTGTAGGTTGACCAGAACTTAAAAGGATTTAGAAAATTATTGAAAAGAAAGAACTGCATGGAATATTATATCATAAATGCAATAGTGTACATATATATGTACTATACTAGTTAGTTTTATTAAAATGTTCTAGTAGTCATCTACTTGGGAGGATAGTTACTGTTTGTGCTGTTGGGGTGGCCTCATCACACCTGTCTATATTGACTACACAGTGTCCAGAAAATGGTGGGAATTTTTATGAGGGTATTAGTAACTAAACGTGGTTGGTGAATGTCCAGCAGACCAGAGGCTCACTCATCTTTTTAATTGTAGCTCTGGTGCTGAAATCTGATGGTCCCACCTCTCTGTGCTGGCGGGCAATAATGGTGGTCTCTGTCACAAGTACTGCACAGATACACTCGAGTAAAGTCACCAACTGAATAGTCACTGCTTTGTTGACAACAGAAACTCGCAGCTCAGATTATGAATAAATAACACAGAATTGCTAGCAAAACTCAGCTGAGCTGCTGGCTATAGTATGGCGTCCCTAAATTTATTACACTTTCTTTCATATGGAAATCACCACACTTTAAAATCTGTGTCTATCACTGAACAACTATTGAAGAATGGCCCCACTTTCGCGTCTGAGCGCTAATGATATGATTGTCTGTGGCCAATCACTGCCTAGGTTTATTTTAAATTTCAAATTTCCTACCATAAAGTCATTTCAGTCATGCTTCAGTCAAGTATGGATGGTTATCTGTTAGTCTGTCCGTCTCTACTTGTGTTTCTACAAAATGTACTCGATTTTTGAACCAACCTTTCTCTCCCCTCCAAAATTTTGTCGTTAAAAGTTATATTTAGACACAGCTACCACCCAAAACCCTCTCCTCCATACTAAGTAAATTTGAACACCTGCGTTTCGAGGTCGTGTTTTTTTTGTGCAATTAGCGACACTTTTAGATTCCATACAGTCTGTCGATGATGTGAACAACACTGTCTTTTGTCATTATCTTCAATATTATCTATCCGTTTGTAAAATTAAGAACGTATTTGTTCACTGCTCAGAATGGGCCATCCGGCCAGCTAATTTTTATATTCCTAACATTAATATTAAGAAAAAAGTACTTTTTAAATTTTTGTAATATTCCTAACATCTGCGTTTAGCCGCTGAATTCAAATCAAGGGCTTGGTATTGCAAAAGCGTCCAATAAATGACTGTGGCGTATTATATCTAAGGTCCCTTCTGTCGAGTTGCTTACTTTTTATGTCAACTTGGGAAACGTGACTTTTCTCCGTTTCCCCCCCCCTCCCCCCCCCCCCCCAATTAGCCCTTGCTAGTCTCCTTAGCCTTTCCAGTCATATTTTTTTTTTCCTTTTTGATCCGCCGTTCCCCTCCTGTTTAGCAAGTCAATTATTATGGAGGATGATGACCCGCGGTCTAGGCGATCATGTACTATTCGCAGCCTACGCATTATGTTTTTATCCTTAAATGTTATCTTTGGAGGGATTTTTACCGTTGTATCTCTGTCAATTTCACTACACATCTCCCCACTTGAAAACATGCCTATGGCAAGTTCCAAAACCAGCGATACACATAGGTAAAATTACTCCTCACGTCTGCCACTACTCTAATTTTGATCACAGGGGTGCCGACTGAGGAAATCTGCACCGACATTCAATTTGCCTGGGATATATTGGATACTGAAACTGATAAGGTTGAAGCAATAAAGACCACCTCAGCAATCTTGCGTTTTCATGCTTAGCCTGAGACAAGAACACGAGAGGCTGATGGTCCGTCTCCACCACAAATGTCCTACCATACAGATAGATTTGAAACTTCTTTATTGCCCAGATTAATGCTAAACATTCCTTTTCGCTTGTGGAGTATCCTTGTTCCGCCTTATTCAATTTGCGGCTTGCATAAGCGACTGGTTTCAGTTCCCCATCAGGTGAAGATGATCTTTGCAACAAAGCCCCTCCGAGTCCTACATTACTTGCATCGGTTCTTAAGACAAAGTCCTGTGTCAAATCAGGCAGTTTGAGAATAGGCTTGCTAGTGAGTTTTTCCTTTAACTCTTGGAACGCTAGTTCACATTGTGCAGTCCAAATAATTTTATCTGGAAGTCCCTTGCGAGTCAAATCAGTCAGAGGAGCACAAATAGCGTTAAAATTTTTGATGTATTTCTGATAAAATCCGCATAACGACACGAATGATCGCACGTCCTTTTTTGTTTGTGGCCTAGGTGCTCTCTGCAGTTTTTCCAAGTTCTTAGGATCAGGGGTCATATTACCCTGAGATACAGTGTGTCCCAAGAATTCCAACTCTTTGCATCCAATACAACATTTTGTTGGCCTAGCAGTTAAGTTCGCCTCCCGAAGTCTATCAAACAACATCTCCAGAGCTTCAATGTGTTCTTCAAATGTCTCTGTGGCGACGAGAATATCATCCATGAAATTCGTGATACATGGGTTATTCAGGGGATCCAACAATTTGCGCATCATCCTTGAAAACACACTCGGAGCATTTTTTCAGTCCGAATGGTAGCATATTGAATTCATAATGTCCATCCGAGGTGCTAAAAGCCAAATAAGGTCTCACTTCAGGCTTCACTGGGATCTGGTAATAGCCTTTACTAAGATCCACCTTTGAAAAGTATTTTGCCTTGTTCAGTCTGGCAAATAACTGTTTTGTGTCTGGTAATGGATCCACTTGTCCTTCTGTGACAGCATTCAGTTTCCTGTAATCTATGCACAGTCTGTGTTCCCCAGACGGTTTTCTCAACAAAACGACACTAGAACTAAAAGATGATTCACTGTGCGAAATAATCCCCTCCTTCAACAAACACTCTATTTCTTCCTTCAATGCCTTCTCCTTCGCGAACGGAATAGAATAGGCTCTCATACAGATTGGGTTTGAGTCTACCAGTTTCATGTCATACTGTAGCAAATGTGTATGGCCTGGTTTATCTGTTAATACATCTGTATGTTCCTCCAGAACTTGCTGAACTCTCTCCCTCTGGTTTTTAGTCAGGTGCTTACTGACTTTTACCTGTGCTGCTGTTTCACAAGGATGTAATGGGTATTCATGTGAGGTGAGTGGTTCTTTTTGCATCTGGGTTGCAATAGCCAAGGTCAATAAGGGGGTGCTTTCCTGGAGTGGTCTGTCCAGATACTTCTTTAACAGGTTTACATGATAAACTTTTTCCTTCCCCTTTTTGTCAATTTTATAGTTTGTTCTAGACACCTTCTCTAGAACCGTATATGGACCTTGCCAACCAATTTGTAATTTATTCTGGCTTTCGGGTAGTAGAAGCAGCACCTTCTCTCCGACTGCCAGTTCCCTGTCCTTTGCTTTCCTATTAAAATATGCTGCATGTTTCTTCCTGGCTTGCTTCAAATTATCATTTGCCAGTTTCCATCCAGCTTTCAAACGAGTGGTCAGTTCGTTCACATATTGATACGATGAGGTAACAGTCTCTTCCGCCTTCTCATCTGTCCAGGTCCTTAATAACGCTTCTAAGGGACCTTTTATTGGCCTCCCAAATAGCAGAGTTGCGGGAGCCATCCCGGTTGAACTATGTGGTACCTCCCGATACGCAAACAATGCGGCGGGCAGGAATTGATCCCACAGATCCGGTTTTTCGTGTGCCAGCTTTCTCAGGATAGAAATGAGAGTCCCGTTGAACCTCTCTACCTGGCCGTTCCCTTGTGGATGGTACGGACTACAATGAAAGTGCCTGGCTTGAAATAGCTTAAAAACTTCTTCCGTTAGTTTCCCCTTGAACTGAGATCCATTATCCGTCAAGATTTGATGCGGGAATCCTAATCGGGTAAATATTGTAAGTAGTGCCTCTGCTACATGTTTTGAATCAATTGATGGCAGGGCTACCGCCTCTCCCCACATAGAACAAGTGTCCACCAGAGTAAGGATGTAACTGTTCCTCCTCTTGGTCCGAGTGAGAGGTCCTACAATATCCACTGCAACCCTCTCAAAAGGTGTTCCCACTATGGGCATTTCCCCTAGAGTTGCAGGAGCAGTCCAGTGCTTTGGAGCTACCCTTTGACATTCTGGGCAGGATTTGACATATCTTTTTATATCCTCCGTTATCCCTGGCCAGAAGTAATGACAAGCTATACGCTGTCCTGTGGCGCTGATCCCCATGTGACCACTGAAGGGAATCGCATGCCCGAGTTCCATCACTTTATCTCTATATGAAGTGGGAAGAACCAGCTGGTTGTGACCATTTGTTCCAGTTCCGGCCTTCCTGTATAAGAGTTTGTTCTTCATGAAATATTCCCCCTTGCTCGGAGGTGTGTGGCATTTGGGCAATTTTTTAAAACAGGGCTTGAGTGTCCTATCCTCAGCCTGCGCCTTCCTCATCTCCTCTGGATGAGCGTTTATAGGTTCACCTTCTTCCTCCTTCTTCTGTGACCTGGTCTGCACTGTCGCCATGATCACAGGTTTCTCGGGATTCCCCAAGAAGACGTATCTACACCCCAATATCAGAGGGTAGATTGGTTCATCTATCACTGCTGCTCTGATTTCTCCTTCCACATAGCGAGTTTTCACCGTTATCCTTGCGATGGGAAGTGTCATGAGTGGTATGTCCTTAGTCGCCCCTTGTATTTCCACTGTTTCTGTGGTATACTGACTTGGGTCCACTAGGCTAGACTTCACAACTGAATCATAATCCAAACCTGTATCATAAAGGCACCTTATGGTGACCCCATTACAAATAACATCCTCACAAACTGGGGGGTGATAAGGTTCCTGTTGTCCATTAGGATTAACCTTTAATCTTCGCGTCCCCGACTTCATTGCAGCAATGTTTGAAGGTTTCCTTCTACAAAATTCGGTGTTATGGTTATCCTTCTTGCACCATTTACACCATCTTTTTCCTTGGTTCAACGGTTTTCTTTCATTGAACTTTTGGTCATTGAACTGTGAGTTTCTGTCGCGATAGTCATTTCTTGGCCGCTCAAAGTTTGTCCTACCTTTATTTCCCTGCTCTCTATTATCAAATTTATTAAATTGCTGTGGAGCTTTAAAATTGTCTATGTGCTTCTTTTTAGCACCACTTACCTCTGCCTGAGCTGCCTGATACCTCTCAGCAACATTTAAAATTTCCCCCAACTTCTCTGCACCTTGTTCCATGAGAAATTTTCTCATGTCTGGAGCCATGGACTCTCTCAATTGCTCAATCATGATCATTTCTTTAAGATCTTGGGTCTTCCCCAGAGCCGTCCATTTCTCCAAATAGTTTTCTAGTCTAGCAGAGAATTGGTGGTATGTCTCCCCAGACAACAGTTTGGCATTTCTAAATTTCTTACGATAAAATTCACCATTCTTCTCGTACCTTAATAACAAAGCCTGCTTTAACATGTCATAATTGTCTTGGTCTTCCCTGTTCATTTTAGCAAATACTTCTTATGAAGTACCCCTCAATCCCTGTGATAGCTTTAAACTCCACCTCTCTCTCTCTAGCCCATATGTAGTAGCTAATAACTCAAAACGTCCTAGGTACCCCTCTATGTCATCGTCTTTTTCAACAAAATGGTCTAAATGAAACCCCATAGCTGAGTTTGAGGCTCCCAGACTGGGCGTAGCATCTGAGGCAAAAGGGCTGGCACCATTTTCAGGAGCCTGGCCTTGTAATTCCAGCTCCCTTAGTCGTAATTCGTGCTCCCTCTGCAACCTTCTATCTTCTGCCTCCCTTTCGGCAGTCAACCTTTTTTTCTTCTGCCTCCCTTTGCTGTCGTTTTTCTTCTGCCTCCCTTTGCTGTCGTTTTTCTTCTGCCTCAATCTGCAGCCTCTTAGTCTCAGCCTCTAACTTCTTCTCTTCAACCAACCTGTCAGACTCCAATTTTCTTTCAGCCTCTTTTTCTAATCTCCTTTCTTCCCGTTCAATATATTTATCACATTCAGCCGTTACGTATTGAATTAAAATTTGACCATCCATTCCCATCTCCTTCGCGGTGAGCACAGCAGCTGATCTAAATTTTGCCAGCTCCGCCATACTTTTTAGACAATATAATAATATACAAGATAAATCTCTAACCAGTAAATACACTAAGTACTTCTTATGACTATAGTCTAACTAATTCTAACTAACCAGTTAACTAATTAATTATTACTGGCTGTGAAGATTCACCAACTTTTATCTGCAGGGACACTTTTAATGTTAAAGGGAATTTTACAATTTATTTCCCTACTTTTATTTCTCCCACCAGGAGATCCTAATATTACTGTTGGGCTAATTATCCCTGGACAAGACCCCAATAAATGTAGTGGTGTTGATGGTATTGTATGATGGTGATATTACTAAATGTAATTGTATGAGGCCAGCTGTGAAGGCTCCTGAGATAAAATGTAGTTGAGAATTGTCAGAAGGCCTTTCTTGCTACCACTACGACCTCACACTTAATTTTTTTTAATGAATGTGGCTACGTAAAGTGTCTAGGGTTATGATATGTAGTGTGGTGTAATAGGTTATAGATATACCCACAGATATTTAACAAGACTAATAATATTAATAAATATTACAACACACTGAACTAACTCAATAGTGTAAAATTTTTTTGATAGAATTATATTACATTTATTTTGTTCTGTATCAATTTTTTAGGTTGACCAGAACTTAAAAGGATTTAGAAATTATGAAAGAAATGCATGGAATATTATATCATAAATGCAATAGTGTACATATATATGTACTATACTAGTTAGTTTTATTAAAATGTTCTAGTAGTCATCTACTTGGGAGGATAGTTACTGTTTGTGCTGTTGGGGTGGCCTCATCACACCTGTCTATATTGACTACACAGTGTCCAGAAAATGGTGGGAATTTTTATGAGGGTATTAGTAACTAAACGTGGTTGGTGAATGTCCAGCAGACCAGAGGCTCACTCATCTTTTAATTGTAGCTCTGGTGCTGAAATCTGATGGTCCCACCTCTCTGTGCTGGCGGGCAATAATGGTGGTCTCTGTCACAAGTACTGCACAGATACACTCGAGTAAAGTCACCAACTGAATAGACACTGCTTTGTTGACAACAGAAACTCGCAGCTCAGATTATGAATAAATAACACAGAATTGCCAGCAAAACTCAGCTGAGCTGCTGGCTATAGTATGGCGTCCCTAACTTTATTACACTTTCTTTCATATGGAAATCACCACACTTTAAAATCTGTGTCTATCACTGAACAACTATTGAAGAATGGCCCCACTTTCGCGTCTGAGCGCTAATGATATGATTGTCTGTGGCCAATCACTGCCTAGGTTTATTTTAAATTTCAAATTTCCTACCATAAAGTCATTTCAGTCATGCTTCAGTCAAGTATGGATGGTTATCTGTTAGTCTGTCCGTCTCTACTTGTGTTTCTACAAAATGTACTCGATTTTTGACCCAACCTTTCTCTCCCCTCCAAAATTTTGTCGTTAAAAGTTATATTTAGACACAGCTACCACCCAAAACCCTCTCCTCCATACTAAGTAAATTTGAACACCTGCGTTTCGAGGTCGTGTTTTTTTGTGCAATTAGCGACACTTTTAGATTCCATACAGTCTGTCGATGATGTGAACAACACTGTCTTTTGTCATTATCTTCAATATTATCTATCCGTTTGTAAAATTAAGAACGTATTTGTTCACTGCTCAGAATGGGCCATCCGGCCAGCTAATTTTTATATTCCTAACATTAATATTAAGAAAAAAGTACTTTTTAAATTTTTGTAATATTCCTAACATCTGCGTTTAGCCGCTGAATTCAAATCAAGGGCTTTGTATTGCAAAAGCGTCCAATAAATGACTGTGGCGTATTATATCTAAGGTCCCTTCTGTCGAGTTGCTTACTTTTTATGTCAACTTGGGAAACGTGACTTTTCTCCGTTTCCCCCCCCCCCCCCCCCCAATTGCGTCTCCTTAGCCTTTCCAGTCATATTTTTTTTTTCCTTTTTGATCCGCCGTTCCCCTCCTGTTTAGCAAGTCAATTATTATGGAGGATGATGACCCGCGGTCTAGGCGATCATGTACTATTCGCAGCCTACGCATTATGTTTTTATCCTTAAATGTTATCTTTGGAGGGATTTTACCGTTGTATCTCTGTCAATTTCACTACAATGGATAGGACACACACTGAGGAAAAATGTGGATAGATACCATTAGAAAGCAGTCCTTGTTATAGAGCCCAAAGGGTAAGAGAGAGTTAGACAAAGAAACACATGGTGAAGAGAACTGGAGACAGAAGTGAAAATGATGAAGAAAACGTGGAAAGAACTTGAGCTGATGGTACGTTACAGGAAGACTTGGCAAATGTCTGTTGAAGGCCTATGCTCCTTGGGGAGCTAAAGGGTGTTGATTGATTAATGGAGTAAGGGGACTGAAATATGTTTGGAACCTCTGGTCTAAGCGGTTTGGAAAAAAACTGCTTGAATCTCGTTGCACAGTTATCGTGTTCCGAGATCGAAACATGGCAGCGTCACGCCCAGCCTACCCAGCTGTAAATGGATAACTGACTCTGTTCTTGACTTAGGAAAGACAAAGGCAGCAAGGAAGGGAATTGATCACCCCAACCTCATAAAACTGAACGTAGGATAGTGAAAACTATTACTTCACTCCCCTTCGGCAGTTACCGCCATCGGACTATCTTTACCTAGTGCACGTAGTCCTCCCATGAGTAGGCACGTTTAACATTTAAAAAACTCATTAAGGTCTAGATCGAGCCGTTAGCGAAATGTTAAGCAGAGCACGAGGGCCCTTACTTACCTGCGAAGTAGGTGGGAGCGTGGAACTGGTTGCTAAAATTACGAAGCTCTTTCTGCGCGTGCCGGTAATTGTGAAGAACGTTATAGGCCAAAGCTCTTCACTAAATGCAACATCAACCACTGGTTGTTGTTACGCGGAGGTTCTTCTGGAGGTACGCCATTTTGCTTGCACATTATCATGTAGTCACTATCTTTTAGTCTGTAGCTTTTGTTGCTCTCCATGTCTCAGAGCCATACAATACGACTGACTTGACATTTGAATTGAAGACTCTTATTTTCGTGTTGGACTTGATTTATCTTGTTCTCCATATGTTTCCCAGTGCAATGAAAGCTCGCTACAGACTTTTATAAATGGGTGCTTGCGTAGAATAGACCGACTGAAATGGTATGACAAAGTCACAAATGTGGAATTGATGACAAGAACCAGACAAAAGTGCCAGTGGAACAAGAGTTGATAAGAAGACGCTGGCGGTGGATAGGACACACATTGAGGAAACCTGTTGATAGCTTTGCACGGCAGTCATTGTTCAGGAATCCACAGGGAAAGAGAGGCAGAGGTAGACCAAAAAACACATGGAGAAAAAACATGGATACAGAGGGGAAAGTGATGAAGAAAACATGGAAAGACCTTGAGCAGATGGCACAGGACAGGAAGACTTGGCATGTATCTGTTGAAGGCCTATGCTCCTTAGGAAGCTAAAGGGTATTGATTGACTGAATATCTTTTAGTTCCCAAGGAGAATAGATCTTCAACAAACAAATGCCGAGTCCTCCTGTCGCGTGCCTTCAAGTTCAAGGTCTTTCCATGTTTTCCTCATTATTATCGTTTCTGTCTCCAACTCTCTTCTCCACGTGCTCTTCAGTCTGCTTCTTCTTCTCTTGCCCTCTTGTTTCCAGGACAAGGACTGCCTTGTAAAGCTATCAACAGGTTTCCCCAGTGTGTGTCCAATCCATCGCCATCGTCTTCTTCTCATGTCTTGTTGGCCACAGGACTGGCTGCCGCAACCGATAAAACTTTGGTCCAACAAGACTTAAAAAAAAACAACAACAACTCACACACACACATATATAAACAAATCAACTTGTAAATTAAGGCAGATTAGTATCGTTAATTCGTGTTGGAAGAGTTTTCACTTCTTATAGAAAAAGTAGGGTTAAACCAAGTAGAAATACCTACTGTACTTTCTTAAATTTATTTCTGTCTTGTAAATACAGTTCAGGCCATAACTCAAGGATTCCTCAGCAAGAGAGAGGTTGGTAAGAAAACGAAGATGGCTGTATACCGCTCCACCTATGTCCCAGTCTTGACATATGGATGCGAGTCATGGGCAATGACTACAACCCATAAAAGCCAGATCCAAACCTCAGAAATGAGGTATCTGAGGAAGGTGGTTGAAGTAACAAGAAGAGACATGGTCCGCAACCAGATGATACGTCAAGGCCTAAAATCCCACCCCCTGCAGACCCAAGTAGAACAGTCCCAACTAAGATGGTTTGGCCATGTCTGCAGAATGGGAGAAGATCGGCTACCACGACAAGCATGGGAAACTAAAAGCCAGGGATCCAGACCCCCAGGACCACCCAGAGTCCGCTGGGAGGACAACATTAGACAATCTTTGAAGGACCGAGGACTAGAATGGAACCAGGCCAGGAGAAAGACAGCCGATTGGATAGTCTGGCGCTCTCTCTTCCAAACCTCTACACCTCACGGTAGAAGGTGAACGACTAAGTAAGTAAGTAAATACAGTTAGAATCAACAAAGCCAAGTCGAAGTCAAAGTTGCTGAAGTATATCTACATGTCGAAAAATACCGAAAGGAAAAACAGCGCGCAGACACATACACACACGCGCGCGATTTCATTTTGTGCCATAAATTGTGAATACTCCGGTGATTTACTTTCTCTCACGTCTTCGATCTCTGAAGGCAAAATAGTTATTTGCTCACTTGTAAGTCAAATTTTTTAATTAAAAAAAAAAAAAAGATAACTTTTTGTGTGTGATATTCGTGAATAATATAACGTGAAGTAATTTTTTACATGCTTCTGTATTCAGCATGGTTTAAGGCGTCGTTTGTACTCTTAAGAGAAAGTCAACAAAACAAAGAACAAAAGAGATGAATATTCCGCCACATAGACAACCCCTTATTAGTCGCCTTGTATGAGTCTACAGTAGTCATTTTTTTTGTCTCTTCAGAGAACTCCCGCAACTACACGGGGTATATATATATATATATGGAGAGAGAGAGAGAGTTCTTTTTAAAAAAATCAATCATCATGTTTATTTCTCCTCTCATTTCTTCTTGTTGCTTGTGTTTATCAACAATACTGCTAAACCAGCTTTCTTGTCCGACTTGGACATTCATATTCTTCGTGCTCTCTCTCTCGGTGTTCTGCTTGTTGTTTGTTAAAGATAAAGTTTTTTTTCCTCTTGTGATACCATACCCTTTTGTCTACATGGCCTAACCTGTAGAGTTTTTCTCGTTTCCTTTGTGTTTATGCTGTTTTTGCTATTTGAAGACGAAATTAGAGAAGTTAGTGCATCCCTTACTGGTTTTTACTGGATACATAGGTACGTGCCTCCTTTCAAACACAAGAGAACCACTGAAAGAAAATTGGCTTAGCTAAACTATGTTTATTGATAGATAAGTCAGTCTATGAAAATGTTTTCACAGAAGAATGAGAAATGAATTCTGACATCCTGTCATTATTCCGTGATAGAACCCTGATGATGTCTTGGCTATTTTTGGAAGCACGTTGCACAGTATCAAGATATCTCTCCCATTCTATTAGAGATTAGTTTCTGTCTCTGCGTCCACTTTTTTAAGAGCATAAAGTGCTAATCGTGGTGTTCATGCTTGACAGGTTATAATTCTCTTACATATAGATGAAAGTTATTGTTATTGTTGTTCAGAATCGACATCATTGCACTCTGGGCAAACCTAAAGATACTCAGTCTCTCTCAGCAAATGTCGAAGGGTATGAAGGCTGATTGTTCCAGTTGCGCGCTGATTGTTCCAGTTGCGCGCTGATTGTATACACGCCGGATGATTGTGTACACGCCGGATGATTGTATACACGCCGGATGATTGTATACACGCCGGATGATTGTATACACGCCGGATGATTGTATACACGCCGGATGCAACCTCTCATACGTCCATCCCTGCCAGTCTAACGTTTGATGCCAAATTCCAGCAATCGTATCCTTGATTATTCATCAGTGTCGTTCTCTAATAGGCGATCATTAATTGTCCTCAGTATCTCTTCCTTGTCCATATCCATTGAACCCAGAGCCGGATTAACGTAGTAGCACAAGTAGCATATGCTACGGGCCCCGCGCTTTTAGGGGCCCCGCGCCAATAAATATGTACATAATTACTTGGTCATCTTCTAATACGAGCGTTGATGGGAAGGAGCGAAGCTCCTGACCGGGTTGGAAGGACAGTCCACTGACCCCCCAGCCTCGCAATGACATGTCATTGGGCCAAAAGAGCTGGAAAGCTCGAGTGCCGCTGGTTAGAGAGAAGAAAAAAAATACGAGCGTTAAACCAATGATCTTGTGATTTATGCCATCTTTAGCGCCTTTTCATTTGGTGTCACGAAATTGTGAGAGAAAGAGCATAAGAGGGTGACTTAGTGTGACTCTTCATTATTTTAATCTTAACTGTTTGCGGACGGAAGCCATTTAAGTGGCGTTGAAAATTTGGTCACGTTTGGACGGAAGCCACTTTTTTTGGTTCTAGGCGACTGCCCCTCTAATTTTGTTTCGTTCTTTGTGAAATGAATTTGCATTAACAATAAAAACTAGAATTTAGGAAACGGAAACTTCCTGTTTTAATTGAGGTATACGGCGTGCTCGCACTCTCTTTCGATCTTGATTAAAATTTCTTGATTTGTAAGGTTAGAAAACCCAAAAAATGAGCAGTAGACACAGAGATATTGGACGTAATTATGCTTCTGGAAGTGAAAAACGTAAAGCGAAGGAAGAAAAAGAAAGAAGAGATCAACTTGTGATATCAAAAACACGTAGGCTGACAGAATATTTTGATGTTCATGGTGGTGGTACTCTAACCGCTGAAGCTGGAAGTACAGGAGCAACTAGTACTAGTCCAGGTTGTGCAGCAGAAAACATACAGCAAATACCAGTATACACTGAGTCTGAATTTGAAAGAATAAGTGAAACGAAGAAGTACTCTAATGATATTGGTGACTGGCCGAACAATATAGATGACTGTGAGCGTGAATATTGCATATCCAAGGGAAGTGAAAAATGTCAACATGTTGATAGTGCCTTCTCTTCATCCGTTCGATTGTATGATACTGAAAAGAAAACTCGATACTGTCAGAAGTCTTATTTTACACATATTCATAAACTTACAAACAAGCAACATGCAAGAAAATGGTTATGCTATTCAGAAAGTAAAGGGCGCCTATTCTGTTTCCCATGCAAGCTTATGAGTTCAGAATGTTCATCAAAGTTTGCTGTGGAAGGGTTTAATGACTGGAAAAATGCAAGCAATCTATTGCGTTGACATGAAGAAAGCTCCTCACATAGACAAGCTTTAATTTCACTGTTGATGCGTAAAAACAAAGGTGAACGTGTCGATTCCCATCTTGTGAAACAAATGGACATTCAAGAAAAGTATTGGTACAAACTTCTAGAGCGAATAATTGAAGTTGTGAAGTTTTTAGCAGAACGAGGCCTTTCATTTCGTGGCAGTGATGAAATTGTTGGGTACCCTTATAACGGGAATTACTTAGGGTTGTTAGAATTACTGGCCAAGTTTGACCCTTTTCTGGCAGAGCATATAAGTACTCATGCAAACAAAGGATTTGGACATACATCATATCTAGCTAAAACAACGTGTGAGGAATTCATTAATCTGATTGGATCCAGCATACTGGATCACATTCTCTGTGAAGTGAAGAAATACAAGTATTATTCCGTTTCATTGGATTCTACTCCAGATATATCTAATATGGACCAGCTGACTTTGACTCTGCGCTATGTTTTGCCATCTGGACCAGTTGAAAGATTTGTGACATTTTTGGATATGGAAGGTCATAGTGCTGAACATCTTACTAAAAGTCTACTTAATTTTTTAAAGGCAATTGACATTGATATTAAAGACTGCCGTGGTCAAAGTTATGACAACGCCAGCAACATGAGTGGCAAGTTTATAGGATTACAAGCACGAATTAATTGATAATGATAATTACTATGCAAATTTAAAATGTATGTGTTCAAATATGTTTGTGTTGTTTTATTGGTTTTTTTTTAAAATATAGGGCCCCTTTCTTAACATATGCTACAGGCCCTGCACTAGCTTAATCCGGCCCTGATTGAACCCACTTTGGGTGCTCTTGAACCTAGTCTCTCAGCTCTTTCCTTGCCGCGTACCCCTGCATGACCAGGACAGTAGAACCACACCAGTTTCTGAAGATTCGAGGCTTGTATGGAGATTTTCCTTTCATGCTTTAAGCCATCCATTTTGAACCTTCCGAAGCATGTGCTGACAGTATGACACAATAACTGCCCATGTTGATGAATTTTTTGACAACCACATTAGGGCTGCAGTAACTGCCTCTACCTCCATTCTCATGCTGGAGGTTGTTGTCATGTAAGCCTCGCTATGTTCAGCGACGATCCTGCCCTTAACTATAGCTGAGAAGCCTCACCCTGATTTCTCACCACGGACTACAGACCCATCAGTGTACATAATGGCATCATCATCCACAGCATTATCCTTTATCATTTGATTATTATCTAGCTCTGCCCTTCTATTGCCCCAATCTCTGCACTCTCTGCCAAAGCTGACGATAATTGTTGACAGTTCGTCCAGTTATCACCTGGATTACTCCTCTCTTCTCACTTGAATATATTTTCAGCAGTGGTTGCCTAATAGTTTCCTCTGCCTGCACCATCCATGACATCCCCTTCTTTATTCTTGCTCCCATCATGTCAGCTATGTCCCCATGCTGGGGGTGCTTTCTGTCTTTGGTTGCTCGCATACAGGCATTTGCGCGGGCCATAGATGAGAGTGTATGTCGGTGTGTCATCATCTTCATCATCATTTTCATCATTCTTCGTTGCGCTCCTTATGGAGCTTAGAGCCAACACCGTAGATGGCATCCTTGTAGGAAGCCTGTACCAAGCAGCCATATGCTCTTGTACTCTGAAGAGAAAGTCAGTTTATGAACTCCACAAAACAACAACAACAACAACAACAACAACAACAACAACAACAACAACAACAACAACAACAAGCTTGTAGCTGTGGTTTATGTAGTAGTTTAATTTACCTCATATTATTCGCCTTATACGACATGCCTGAGAGTGCCGAGTCTTCCTGTCACGTGCTATCAGCTCAAGGCCTGTTCATGTCTTCTTCTTCGCCTTCAATTATGCCTCCAGCTCTCTTCTCCATGGTTTTTGTTTGTTTGTTCTCTCTCTACCTCTCTAGCTTTGGGAACTCCACAGCAATGACTGCATGGTAATACTGTCAACAAGCTTCTTCAGTGTGTTTACTATCCACCTCCAGCGTCGTCTTCTTATGCCTAGTTTACACTGGCACTTGTCTAGTTTACACTGGCACTTGTCTAGTTTACACTGGCACTTGTCTAGTTTACACTGGCACTTGTCTAGTATTTGTTACCAGTTCCACATTAGTGATCTTTTCAGTTTTTTTCTTGATCGCGTCACTCGCCTCCTTACCATAGGAACTTCTTCTGTCTTGGATGGCTGAATCGAATTAAGGCTGCTCATTGCGTACACCAAAAATGAACGTTCTGTGCCTGACGTAGCGCAAAGAAAAAGTCAACTTTTACTTGTAAACATAGCCAAGGAGAAATGATTTAAGGAGGCAGGCTAAACACGGCCGTGACTTCATTTTCCCGCGCGCGAGATATCAATGTCTGGTTTCAGTTAGTGTCATTAATTTTTTTATTGACTGGCTTAAAATTGTGCTGTCTAATTTGGACTTTTGTGAGCTGATGATTTATTAACTTCTGGGTTGTTAGCCCGATCTTACCGTTTGCGGTTCGTAACAAAAATAGCAATAATAACATAATGTCTAGAAGGTGAAAGGAAAAAAACAACATATGAAAGTAGAAGCACTGACAGCTTTAGCATGTTTAATATATCGATTGTAATTAATAACTTGGATTTGACACACACTGAGAATACCTGTTGATAGCATTACAAGGCAGTCCTAGCTCTGGAATCCTCAGGGTAAGAGTCAGAGGTATACCACACACACAAACAAACAAAAAACACGCGGAGAAAAGATCTGGAGACATAAATCATAACGATGAGGAAAAATTGGAGGAACTTGATGGCACGTGACAGGAGGACTAGGCAGGTGTTTGTTGAGGCCTACGCTCCTTGGGGAGCTAATGAAAAATATATTTTATTTATATAACAACAGTACTCATAGATAATATAACCAATGGAAGAACTTTCGTCAAAAGAGAGACATACTACAAATGGAGCACCATGGCCGCCAGGCACACACACAAACACACACACACACACATACACACACACTCAACCACACATACACACACACACTCAACACACTGTGTAAGTGAAGACGATTATCGTAAAATACCTTACCTTAGTTATCCGGTCACGCAATGACGTTGAATAGAATGTGCCGGCACGCAACAACGTGGAATAGACTGTGCCGGGCACGCAACAACGTGGAATAGACTGTGCCGGGCACGCAATAACGTGGAATAGACTGTGCCGGTCACGCAATAACGTGGAATAGACTGTGCCGGGTACGCAATAACGTGGAATAGACTGTGCCGGGCACGCAATAACGTGGAATAGACTGTGCCGGGCACGCAATAACGTGAAATAGACTCGGCCGTTTTCACCAGACCACAAGCTCTTTTATATTTGGACATGCGCGCCAATGTGACGTGTCATGATACATACCCAACCCTCCTATGTCGTTTGTACGACACGCATAGTAGGCTACAGTGTTACTGTTCTCTGAACCCCTTTCGGAGCCCGGTTAACACAAGTAAGAAGTAACTTCTTTAAGATAATTTCCTGAACTGAATCGATAAAACAGCTGCAGAGAGCGAAAGAAAGAGAAAGAGAGAGAGAGAGAGAGAGAGACAGACAGACAGACAGACAGACAGACAGACAGACAGACAGACAGACAGAGAAAGAGAGAGAACGAACGAACGAACTTTATTTTCAAAGCGTTAAGAATTGGGCGCGCAGGCCCGTCTAACTTTCTGTCATTCCTCTCTCACTTATATTGAATTCTATATCCTTTCATTCCCACATGTTACTTTAAGCTAGAGAGAGAGAGAGAGAGAGAGAGAGAGAGAGAGAGAGAGAGAGAGAGAGAGAGAGAGAGAGAGAGAGAGACAGGCAGGCAGGCAGGCAGGCAGGCAGGCAGACAGACAGACAGACAGACAGACAGATAGAGAAACAAGAACGAACTTTATTTTCCAAGTGTTGAGAATTGGGCACGCAGGCCCGTCTAACTTTTAATCCCTCCTTTCTCACATCTTTTATACTGAATTCATTGAGAGAGAGAGAGAGAGAGATAGATAGATAGATAGATAGATAGATAGATAGATAAATAGATAGATAGATAGATAGATAGATAGATAGATAGAGAGAGAGAGAGATAGATAGATAGATAGATAGAGAGAGAGAGAGAGAGAGAGAGAGAGAGAGAGAGAGAGAGAGAGAGAGAGAGAGAGAGAGAGAGAGAGAGAGAGAGAGAGAGAGAGAGAGAGAGAGAGAGAGAGAGAGAGAGAGAGAGAGAGAAGCAAGCAGCAATGAGAAAGAGAACGTGGTCACAAATCTGAGATGAGTGTATAGTAACTACAACTATGTGTGGTCTACATACACTCTTGTATAAACGTTGCTCCTGCAGTGTCCTTAAAGGGTGCATTACTGTATTCCCACAATATTACCAGGTTATTACTGCCGTTGCCTCAGAACTGTTCCGTGTTTCTTCAGCAAACATTTTGTTCTGTAAACAACCAGTTCGGGGAAATGAAAACAATTCTAACATCACATAATTCATATTGGGGTGATACCTGTGGAGGCTAGAATAACATCGGTGCCCGGGGGATGGGGGGGAGTACATTGATGTAACCGAGAAAGAAGATTCTGTGCGTGGGGGAACAGGAACGGAGATGCTCAAGGAAAAAGAGTTCGGAAAAAGATTTCGGAGGAGGGAGGTTGTGACGTGTTACGGACGAGAGAAAAAAGGTGTGACCTTGTTAATTGTTAGGTATTCGAGATAATGGATAGATCTTTCTCCGTTATTTGTATGTGCAGAAGTCTATGGAAGATGCATCTCAGAAGAGAAGGGTAGAATAGCCCATGCAGAAGCAGCATTCTACAAAATGAAAAATATTTTATGCAACAGTTCTTTGTCAATGGAAGTAAGAAAGATAGTTCTTCAGTCCTGACATAAGGAAGTGAGTCATGCACAATTAGTAAACAAGTAGGGAAAACACCGGAGGCTAAAGAGATTTTAGAGAATAAATATTAAAAATACCATAGACAGCTAACAGAGTAATGAGGATGTCCTGAAAGAGGCCAGTTGGTAAAGGAAGCTTATTCCTCATGTTAGAAGGAGGCAGTCTACTTTGTTCATGTTATGAGAATAAAGATGGAATGTATCGTGACAACCGGAAAGATTGAAGGAAAAGTGATAGGGGACGACAAGAAGAGAATATACTGGACAGTTTGACATAATGTCATGGAAAGAAGTCAACATAAGAATTTATAAATAGTACTAGAGACAGGAAGTTGTGGAGAGACATGATTGTCCACGCCACCAGGCATGGTACTTGAAAAGAAGAAAACATGTTTGCACGAGTGTTGCAGAATATACCTTGTACATCCAAAGACTCATCTACCTGACGTGACCCTGTCAGTGGCTTGTGCGCCGAAAACTGTGCAAACATCATTGAAAGGAAAAAAAACATGATTCGTTGGCTGAATTTTCCAGTCAAATCTGAATAATCTCGTTTCGATATGTGCATTGCTATATGATGACCCATACGTCTGATAAGATAGGAAAAGTACTTTTAAAAAAAAAAAAGGCATCACAAAAACTTTTATTCACAGATCTTGCTCACTTATTCACATATCCTGTTCACTTATTCACAGATCTTGCTCACTTATTCACAGATCTTGCTCAGTGTGTCCATGATGCGTGATGCCATATGATGATGGATGGTATCCGCATGTCTGGTTTTGTGTAGTGTGTAGATGTGTTCAGTCAAAACAATGTTCATACAACAATAACAGGGCAATCCACATAGGACGTCAGTAAACTCACGACGTATAAAGTCAATGAGTCTTGAAACAGCCGTTGACGTTTTTTCTTCATTATTTATTGTGGACGCCACAGTGACAAAATGGTTACGCAAATGTGTAGGCACATCAAACAGTCATTATCACAGCAACATTCAATACAGCAATAGACGGTAGACAGCATTACAATGATGAGTCAGATGCATGTTATATTTCATAGTGCTGTAAATGTAGTCAGGTGGAAAACTCCATCCTTTTCTATAACAGCCAGGAGATAACCAGATGTATGAGATCAGTTCACTCTCCTTAGTTTGACTTCAGCAAGACAGACACGTCTGCCGAAGTATAAATAATGTCCTCAAAAATATCCTCTAGATAATAAAGGTTTTCCAAACCTAATTCATTTAACAAAGTAGCAAGTAATGGTCCTTGGTACATGCATCAACCGATGCAGTACAATGCAGCGACATGTGAGCTGGGAAAAAACATCTCGTGGCGACGACTTTCGGAGACAGGCTATGAATCGAAATCGCTCACGACCCAAAATCGATAGAGTTAATGAAAAAGTCAATTTACCTTGCTTTCATGAAATACACAGAAATATCACGCCTCCCGACATGTGGGAAAACACTAGAGGTATTATCTCGAATAAACGAAATATCCATTAAGAGGACTACACATCCCTGACAGAATAAAAAATAGCGGAGATCCCCTCTTCAACGAGGCATCTCTTTCGCCATTCCAAATCGCTCACTCCACTAGTCGTGGGCGGAAACCGATCGACCAAACAACAAGACAAGTCATGCGCAGTCCAGCGCAAAAATGACCACAGCTCAAACTTAACTGCATTCGATACCAACGCGAGAAGACAAATGCTTACCGAGAAAAGTGACTATAAATTCCAAGCAGTTGTTGCCCTTGCGTTATAAAACAGACATTGAAACAAAACGATGTTGCGAGAATTTATCACGCAACATATCACCACCTCCTCCCGATAAAAAAAAAAAAATGTGGAACATATTTTTTTTTCAATATCAAAGAGCAAGCGATAAGCGGCTCAAAACGCACGAATTATGCGCTGATAATTAATTAAATTGCCAAACAATAGGCTAATTATAGAGTGTCTGGTGAGGATATACCTCAACAGAAAAATAAATATGTCTCAAAAAATATTCACATCGGGGAGGTGTCACCAACACACATCACGTTAGCATGTAAACACAATATACGTATGCAAGGTACTATAATCATCATTAAACAGCATACTCTAATATTGTCTTTAAAAATGGATGTACAAATCTGATAGGAAAATTTAAATAGTACATTCTTTGACATGTAATGAAATAAGTACATAGTAAAGTTAAACTACATGACGATCCAGGATATATGCTCTGGTATTCCGAGGGTAAGTACACAATCTAGAACTCGTAAGGTAAGTCCTCAGCTCAACAATGACATTCTGAGAAAGTACAAGCAATATAATGCTAATTAATAACTAATATGCTTCATAAGGTACAATACATTATTAATAATTGTGGCTGTTTAGTAAACTAACGGCCCTTATATTAACTACTCAGTCCTCCTCTATCATCTTAAAAAAACGAACAGAAGAAGATGACAACAAAGCACGATAGTGTGTACATATAAAGTAAGTACAGATGTGCTAATCTATTGTAGAAATATAGGTGTGTTATGACTCTGTAATATATAGAAATATAGGACAGAAGTATTAGTTGGAGTCATGTGGGCATCTAGACAAAATGTCAGCCATCACATTATCCGCACCACGGATAGCTCGTACCGTGAAGTGAAAAGGTTGAAGAGCTATAGCATATCGAGTGGATCTCGAACTCTTCAAATTCTTAGTCTGAATAGCTGTAAGAGCTTTTCTGATCAGTCTCTAGAATGAAATGTGCGCCCAGGAGGAATCTTTGTAGTTTTAGAATTGACCAAACCATCGCTAACAACTCACGGTCTAAAACCGAGTAGTTCCTCTCTGCCGCATTTAGTTTTCTAGAAATGTACATAACAGGATGCAGAGTATTTGCATATTCTTGCATCAGTGCTGCTCCAATCCCAGTGGATGAAGCATCACTCCGAAGAACAAAAAAAGTCCTATCAAGAGTAGGTAATCTTAAGATGGGAGGAGAAGAAAATATATTCTTGATTTGGTCTAGTGAAGATTGGCATTCTTCAGACCAACGGACCAGATTAGGCGAACCTTTCTTCAACAATGTTGATAGAGGTGCCATGATCGAAGATAAATTTGGAATAAATCTCCCATAAAATTGAATTAAACCTAAGAGACTCCTAACTTGTTTCTTCGTTTTAGGAACAGAGATGTTCAGTATTTTTGAAGTATTGTGGTCTTCTGTCTTCAAGAGACCATGACCAACACGATGACCCAGGAAAGAGATTTCACCAAAACCAACAAAAGCTTTAGAAGGTTTTGCTGTCAAATTATTCTCACGTAGAGTGGACAGTAAGTCATATAACCCTAAATAGTGATCTTCCCAGGTATCACTGAAGAGACAGATGTCATCTAAGTATGCGATGACATCCGAACGATGTGACAGAATTCGACGCATCATGCGAACGAAAGTGGCAGGGGCGTTCATGAGACCAAAAGGCATAACATTCCATTGAAATAGACCCCTAGGTGTAGAAAAAGCAGTAAGAGGTTTGGCATGCTCTGCTAAAGGCACTTGCCAATAACCTTTAGACAAGTCAAGTTTAGTGAAGAATCTAGAATTAGAAAGTCTAATCAGTAGATCTTCTAACAAAGGCATCGGTTCAGCGTCGAACTTTGTGACCTGATTCAATTTGCGATAATCAACTCAAATTCGTATGTTCTTATCCTTCTTCCGGACAATAACCATGGAAGAAGAATATGGTGAAGTCGATGGTTCAATTATATTTAATTGAATCATTTCATCCAATTCCTTTTCCACTTGCGACTGAAAGTGTATAGGGATAGGATACGGCCTAACCCTAATTGGATTATTGTCGGTAAGAATTATGTCATGTTCTATGACATCTGTGTGTCCAGGAATGTCAGTGAGAACATCCTGAAATGTTTGTAACATCGACGAGACTTGTCGATGTTCGTCACCAGAAAGATTAGGAGAAACAGAAACGTTTTTCCAAGATTCCGTAGAATGTAATGGAACCACTGGAAGGGGAAGGTTGACATCAGAGAAGGTAGCTTCCTCATCCTGAATGACAGACAGGGATGAATAATGACCGTGAGGTGCAGGAGCATCATCCGTTGCCTGGAAAATAGGCAGCAAATAGTCCGGACGTTCGTGAAATTCCGAAAGCATGTTTATGTGGAAAGTTTTATGCTTTCCATCAATATCGACCACATAGTCAACATCGGAAATCCGAGAGACTATTGCATACGGACCTTTCCATGCAATAAGAAGTCTATTTTCCCTACTGGGGAGTAGGACGAATGCTTTGTCACCTTGACAAAGTTGTCGTAGACATCTATTCTTGTTAGCAAACTGTCTTGCCTTCTCTTTAGCAATTTCTGATGAAGCAGTTGCTAGCTTACATGCCTCAATGATCTTTTGTCTAAGAGCAATGACATACTCATATGAGGATTGAGTTTCATCGCTAATATCATCGGCAGTGATGAGATCGTGTAATAAAGACATAGGGCCGCGTGGACGCGCGCCAAAGACAAGTTCGAAGGGAGAAAATCCTGTGTGTTCATTAGGGACTTCTCTATAGGCAAAGAGAGCCGCGGGTAAAACCCTGTCCCAATCTTGAGGATGATCTTCAGTTATCTTACCAAGCAAAGTCTTGAGCGTTCTATTCAGACGCTCAACTAACCCATTAGACATAGGATGGTAGATACTACTGAGAGATCGTTCAATATGTAAGGTAGACATTACCTGTGACATAGTGTCAGATATGAGTTGAGTGCCATGGTCTGACAATATTTCTCTGGGGAACCCCAAGCGAGAAAATATCAACCAAAGAGCATCTGCGATATCTGTAGTAGATATGCTCTTAAGAGGAATAGCCTCTGGCCAACGTGTGCACATATCGACACATGTAAGGATAAACTGATGTCCTCTGGCCAACTTGACCTTAAAAGGGCCAATAATATCTATGGCCATTTTCTGAAACGGCCGAATAGGAATGTCAGCAGCCTGGATAGGCGCAGCATGTCGTGGTCCTCTAGATTTGACCTCCTGACATACCTTGCATGATCGGCAGTAAATACGAATGTCCTTATTGACAAAAGGCCAAAAGAAAGCCGCAAGGACTCTCGACTTCGTACGGGAAAAACCCATATGTCCAGCACATTGCGAGTCATGAGCATGTTGTAATATTTGGACTCTCATGCTCTTGGGAACAAGAATTTGCGAATGTGCCGACGTAGTCGAATCTTGTACCATACGTACAAGTACGCCGTTTCTCATTGCAATCCAAGATTTTCTATTTGTATCCTGATTCGGATCACCTTTCTTCGCAAGAACGAAGAATTCTTTTAAAGAAGGATCTTCTTCTTGCAATTTTATGAAAGAGTCACGAGTGATTACTAAGTGACTATCTTGGCTATCAACTTCATTATCACTATTCAGTGAAGTTTCGGGTGTTTGTAGAGCTTGTGCTCTTGTAACCACTGCATTTGTAGCTTGCATGTTATTATCTTCCCAAGCAGCAATCTGCTGTGGGGTACACTCCCTAACTCCGTGAATACGACCAATAATAAGGTCCGCAATAGGATTAGGTAGGAGACAAGCATGCACATCTCCAGTAAAGAAAGGAGTGGCAATGCGAATTACAGCAGTAGGATATTTTTCTAGAGTGCCGCCAAATGTGACACATTTAATAACCCTTCCTGTAGCACAAGATGGATCTACAAGCGATTGTCTAACACCAATAGTGGTGCATCCGGAATCGAAAAGTAGTGAGACCGGAGTATCATTAACAAGACCCTTATGTAGGATTAAAGAACCCCTCCCGTCATGCGCAACAGCAGCAGGAAGAGCGGGAAGTGGGTGACCACAACTCAAAGTAGTTATGGTACCCGGTTCGAATAAAGTACTGCATTGGGGGCATTTGTTTGCTCTCTCAAAGTCAAAAGGAGAACCAGTGACAGCGTCAAAGTTTTTATTATCAACACCATGATTACAGGCTCCCTCAGTTTCCTGTTGTACAGCATTAGCCTGCTGATATCTCTTTTTTTGTGTTGAGATCTACCCCGACTATTATTACCTCTGAAGTTATCAAAGTTATTATTATCTCTGCAGTTATTATTGTCTCTATTGTAATTGTTATCCTGGTTCGAATTCCAGATTCCACGATTACTATCATGTTCACATTGATGCGAACATCTATTTGTTTGGTTCTGAGGTCTTCGGCAGGAATAACCTCTATTACCATATCCTCTTTTGAAATGCCTATAATTATTAGGGTGATAGTAACGAGTACTATCAGGTTGTCTCCAATTCTTCGAAGATGAATCACCATGAAATTGGTTTCCATGATTTTGACAGAAATTACCGCTACTCTTTCTATCAAAATTTTGTTGGGATCTACGAGCAAAGTTTTGACCATACGGAGCTGCCGAAGCAACTGGTAAACCTTCTTTCACCTTAGAGTTACCCATGGTTATGTGTGGGTGCGCAGTTACGTATTGGCAACAGAAATCTTCCATTTCTTTTATTGTTTTAGGTTTACGTTCATGAAGGAAAGCAAGGAAAGACTCATTGACAGACGACATGACTTTGTCTCTAAGTATTAAGTCCATAAGTCCTTCATAAGTTTTTTCAGTCTTAGATAGTTCAACCCATCGTGAGAAAGTAATGCGTATTCTTGCAATAAACTCGGAGAATTCAACTCCATTTTCAGGTAACATGTTTTTAAATTGTAGACGATAGCCGTCTTCGTTAAGCTGATATTTCTTTAACAAAGCGGCCTTGACAACCTCATAATTGTTCTTGTCAGGTTCATCCACCATATTTAATATACTTAGAGCTTTACCTGTCAGTATCCCTGATAACTGATAAACATATTTTGCTTTGTCTATGTTATGAGCTGTACATGCTTGTTCAAATCTGTCCAGATAGAACATTATGTCATCACTGGAAGGACTAAATGTTGGTAACTTAATCTTAAAAGTATCATTATTAGCCTTACCAGAAGATGAACCCTTGTTTGAATCATTACCATTACTCATGCTTGTCAATTTCAATTTTTCCAACTCTAAAGCTAAGACCTTTTCTTCATGTTCCATTTTTGCTTTCTCTTTCCTCTCATCAGACTCTCTCTGTAATCTTCTTTCCTCAGCCTGAGCCTCTTTTTGAAGTCTTTCATTTTCAGCTTCTTTTTTCAAGTCTTTTATTTTCAGCCTCTTTTTCAAGTCTTTTATTCTCAGCCTCTTTTTCAAGTCTTTATTCTCAGCCTCTTTTTCAAGTCTTTTATTCTCAGCTTCTAGCTGTAGCTGGAGTTTTCTTTCCTCAGCTTCTGATTCCCTTTTTTGTTTTTCCATTTCCATTTGGAATCTTTTTTCATCCACCTGCATCTGCAGTTTCTTTTGTTCAGCTTCCATATGCAGTTTCTTTTGTTCAGCTTCCATTGCTTTATCATATCGAGCAGTTGCAAATTCTTCTAACTTATCACCAGTCTTGCCAAGCAATTTACCCTGCTCAATAAAGTGCTCAAATGTAGACATGTTGTCTAACATATGAGTCCAAAACCTGAAATAATTAACTAATTTATTTCAAACCTAAGTGTAACAAGTCTTAATTAAGCACTTGTATATTCACATCACCTTATATTATCCAAGTCTCTGTGGGAAACAAGTCTCCAATCAAAGAACTTGTATATGAAATATCAGCACTCAATTCTTGATCATAAGTGCACTTCTCATTCAATAGTGCACGACACTATTCATCATTCATTTATCATCAGTGTAGTAGTAACAGTGCATTAGCATAGCCCATTAACTAATTACTATAACTGTAAACAATGACTATGTAAACACATGCAGAATGTAAACATTGAAAATGTAAACAATACAAACAATGTAAACAATAACAATGTAAACAATAACAAAGATCAGCAACAATACAAAAACTTTCGCAGAAATCAACTAAAAATAAAGCAGAAATTAATGAAATATCACAAAAAATGTGACGATATCTGCGCTATAATTAAACAAAATACATGACACCACAGTGTATAAACAAAAATGTTGTATGAAACTAAATTATAGACAAGAGTAGGCTAACAAATACAAACAAATCAAAACAAAACTAAAGAATGCGAAATAATAACGAAAACAATATTAAAACATGTCATCACAGCTAACATAAATAGCAACAGAAGTCGCTTAGCAAATTCCAGTATCGGAAATTTGCAAACCCTACAGAAAACGCTCACAATAGACGACCTCTATGACGTGGCATAATCTAACGGAGACACCACCCAACCGAGAACCCGCTGAAATATAAACATATAAACATATAACATATAGAATGAGATGATACACAGAAGACTCAGCAGAAGTATAAGGGCACAGTTTACATACAAACAGGCCACTTAACTTATAGGCTTCCAATCGTCGAACAGCAGAAAAAACGGATGTCAATCAACGTCCTAAAGAGCGAAGCTCCAACGATGATGGCACATCTGAACTGCTTCCACTGCTAACACGATGGTACAAGAGCTTCTGAAGTACTGTGTGTTGAGTTGTTTCGGCACTTGACCTTCTAATCCAAAAGTAAGTTGATGGAAATCGGTACTTGGCATTCTTCAGAAAACAACCCGTTTCAACCGGCACTTGACCTTCACAAAAACGACAGCACTGGAACCTTGACAGCAGCAACTTGCTTGACTTGCGTAAAAGATAACAGCAGTCCGAGTTATCCGGCAACATGTAACAACGCCGGGTACTGTCAAATTCTTGTTTCCGTCAAAAAATTGAAATTTTGACTTTTACCGGGCAACGCCGAGTACTTTGAAAATTTTGAAGATGTTGACTGTATTGAAGAATGTTAATTTCTTGAAGGATGCTGATGAATTCTTGTTGAAAATGAGGTGGGTAAGGGACCCCGTGTTTGCTAGTACCAGAATCAAACCAGCTTATGGCCACCAAATGATGCGTGATGCCATATGATGATGGATGGTATCCGCATGTCTGGTTTTGTGTAGTGTGTAGATGTGTTCAGTCAAAACAATGTTCATACAACAATAACAGGGCAATCCACATAGGACGTCAGTAAACTCACGACGTATAAAGTCAATGAGTCTTGAAACAGCCGTTGACGTTTTTCTTCATTATTTATTGTGGACGCCACAGTGACAAAATGGTTACGCAAATGTGTAGGCACATAAAACAGTCATTATCACAGCAACATTCAATACAGCAATAGACGGTAGACAGCATTACAATGATGAGTCAGATGCATGTTATATTTCATAGTGCTGTAAATGTAGTCAGGTGGAAAACTCCATCCTTTTCTATAACAGCCAGGAGATAACCAGATGTATGAGATCAGTTCACTCTCCTTAGTTTGACTTCAGCAAGACAGACACGTCTGCCGAAGTATAACTAATGTCCTCAAAAATATCCTCTAGATAATAAAGGTTTTCCAAACCTAATTCATTTAACAAAGTAGCAAGTAATGGTCCTTGGTACATGCATCAACCGATGCAGTACAATGCAGCGACATGTGAGCTGGGAAAAAACATCTCGTGGCGACGACTTTCGGAGACAGGCTATGAATCGAAATCGCTCACGACCCAAAATCGATAGAGTTAATGAAAAAGTCAATTTACCTTGCTTTCATGAAATACACAGAAATATCACGCCTCCCGACATGTGGGAAAACACTAGAGGTATTATCTCGAATAAACGAAATATCCATTAAGAGGACTACACATCCCTGACAGAACAAAAAATAGCGGAGATCCCCTCTTCAACGAGGCATCTCTTTCGCCATTCCAAATCGCTCACTCCACTAGTCGTGGGCGGAAACCGATCGACCAAACAACAAGACAAGTCATGCGCAGTCCAGCGCAAAAATGACCACAGCTCAAACTTAACTGCATTCGATACCAACGCGAGAAGACAAATGCTTACCGAGAAAAGTGACTATAAATTCCAAGCAGTTGTTGCCCTTGCGTTATAAAACAGACATTGAAACAAAACGATGTTGCGAGAATTTATCACGCAACAGTCCAGCATTTCCTTATTAGGGAATAACGTTATCAGTGATGTCATGTCCCATCTTTTCCTACGAAAGTTGCAATCTTTTCATGCAGTGTCCCTTACAGGGAACTAAATTGCACGCCTGTTGAAACAATGTGCGTTTCTTCCCAATATAGTTCATGCTCAGGGTGTTTAGAAATATTCCTGCCTCTGTTGCTATTGGGTTACAAAATTTCTGAAATTTCCCCATTTATATTAACTCTTTCCGTACGTAATTATTTTCAGCTCTGGACGGAATTATTTTTAAGCCCCAAAAATTTACACATACATAATTTACGTTTACTGACAATGTGTGTCTAATCATGAGTTAAGTATAACATATTATATATCAAATTAAAGTACATTGGATGAACAATATAAATCCATATGCCTTTCTAGCTAATTTTATGTTATGTTTATGTTATAACAGATAACATGTACACGGAAAAAAGATAACTTGAAATTTTGAACAAAAATGTTCGACTTACGTAAGGCTTGTAACATAAATTGTTATCACAATACAGTTTCACTGCTCTCTTTGTGCAGGTAATCCATTTAGAAACACAGAAAAAAGTAAGAAAGTTATGGTTGATCACACAGTTTGTTCACTGTTCACATATTAGTAACATATCCTGTGTGTTTTTCGGCCATTATGGCGGTACGACAAAACACGATTAAAGATGAAGATAAATGTGAAAAAGTCCGTTCTAACGCAAATAAAAGACGTTGAAGCTTGTTGAAATTTGCCCAGTTTTGTGTTTACTTCCGTTCGAGATAAATTCCGGGCAGTATAAAATATCAGAATAGAAAGAAACAATGAAATAAATCAGCGTCTTTTAAAAGATCTTACGTCTACAGCGTTCGGCCTTTGCATCTATTATTAGATCTTGCGTACGGAATCCATTTATATTAAGCAGTGCGGTTAAGTATGAATAACTGTCAAGACCATATATTTAGCCAGTGAATCCTTATTGCTCATCATAGATGACGCTTCTATATTTCATGCCACAATGTTTCCGTGATTCCGTACTTCTGAAGCAAAATGGAAATGAATTAAATGAACACAGGGACATTTTGTCATCAAGGCACGCAGCAGAGAGAGAGCACAACATAATTATTTCCCGACATATTGTGGCGGGTGACTTACTCGTTCTTCCTAATGCACAAATCCACACGTGATACCCAGTCAGCAAGCAGACGGTGAATGATGTCAGGAGTAATGGTGTTACATGCGTCAATAATTTGCTGTGATGCCAGACTCTGTGTGTTTATAATACATGTAAAAGTGTTTATAAACAGTTTTTGTCAAATATTTGCCTATGATTTATGCATGTTTATGCATATTTATGATCATCATTTATGAGTTTTGTACACACGTATTTGCGCATATGTGCATATTTGTGAAATATGTATTTATAGTATAGATAATTAAGGATATGTTACCGTTTGCCAAACATCTGTCCATGACAGGCCTATGAGTAACGCTTCACAGATCATCATCGCCAACATTATCATCATCATCGTCAACATTATCACCATCAATATCAACATTATTATCATCATCGTCAACATTATCTTCATCATCATCATCAACATTATGGTCATCATCATCAACATTATCGTCATCATTATTAGCTTAATCATTATTATCATAATCATCAACATCATCATTATCATCATCACCACTACCACCACTACCATTATTTTTCATCTTCATAGGCTATCAACAAATTCACGTCAAGCCTTCCTGTCCTGTGCCATCAGTTCAAGGACTTTTCCTGTATTCTTTATTCCCTTTATGTCATCTCCAATTTCCAAAAGACACGGAGAGTGGAAAAACGTCTATGTGCTTGCTGGTCAAATAAGTGTCTAAGAAATATGTATATACGCATGCGCGTCCAAACCACTTCATACTGTTGTGTTTGCTGATATGTTATTTTATCATAAATGTGTACGTGGTATTGGTTTTTATCGTCCCGTGTAGTTTCCGGAATCATAGCGGATAGACGCTGGAATTGGGTTGGCCATATCCTCAGAAAAGACCCAGACACTATCACCAGAACTACCAAGTTCTGGACTTCTGACAGAATAACCTCGAGCGTCAAATGTACCTGTGCCATCCTATAATTCATTCTATGCTCTTCACTTTAGTTTTTCCCACCTGTGACAGTATTTGGTATTTTCGATTCATTGTTTACACTCCTTTCCCTCAATTCTTGTTATGTCGGGACTCCAGCAACCATCTTTTACTGATTAGGGCAATCAACCACTTTCGTTTGAACCCATTTTGACACCTGGGATCTGTAGAGAGAAGTGTGGTTTACTAGTCAGTGGTACCAACTGGTGGTGCTATCTATGGAACAAGTGAGTGATATAAGCGGCCTGCAGTCAAAGCTAGACATCTACAGCACACCAGTCTTAACAGACGCTGGACCGTCTTCGCAATTACTCCTCGATACTACGATGAACATGTTGCGGCCACCAGACTTGACCAGTGACGAGAGTGAACCAGTCCATAACCTGCAAAGAAAAAGCATCCGCTGGAGCAGAAACCAACCGACATTTTACTGGCAGCTAAGTATAGATTCAGAACTGCCAAGGGAATTCTTTTTTTTCAAATCAGAAATAACTTTTCAACTCAGCCCATCGCCTATGGAGAAAATTTTAAAAATATCAAAATTCACCCCATCCTTATTTATTTTACAATTTTTAACGATAATTGACTATTAAATTTTGTTATTTGTAAATATACAAATTTATAGTTGATTTAGTCATTTTGAGTGAACTGCACCCGTATGTCTCCTTTTAAATACTTATAACAGAGCTATTTAAGTAATATTGTACTGAGTTAATCTAGTTGGGGGCTCATCAGAACGAGCAAAATCCTAACTCATAGAAAGCCAGGAAAGATTAAAAAGTTTACACGGCCTGGATCCTATCAGCCGTAGTACTTGATTTCTTTAAATTCCTATGAAGCTCCCTAGAATTGAAGCACCATTCTTCAATTCACATCTCTGCCAAGAGTAATCTTGAGCGAAAGGTAGACACCTTTGAAGACCCTCAGTAGATACTCTGAATTTTGGCCACTGTTGGACCATCACTGCAGAGCAAGGGAAGTAAATCCCGTGACAGGACTTCAGAAGGAAACCAGAAGCGGGGTCTACTAAATGCTACCTGGCGGAGAACTGTGGAGGCAGGTATGATAAGCATGAATTAGAGCTAGGGCACAACACGAAGAATGACTGCTGACCGAGCATAGTGGCGACAGTTTACTGCTGCCCTACAAGACGCCATCAGACGTGATGGTCATTTGATTGCTTCGTCAGTCCGCGGCTAATGACCAAAGAAGAAAGTAGTCTCCGGGGATCTCTGAGGAGACAAAGAATAGGACCACTTCTCCCTTAGGTACGTCATAAGAGGCGACTAATACGAGATTATGCATTGGGCTTGAAACTTCATACACGGTAGCGCAGTGGTTAGTGCACTGGCTTCCTAGCTCGGTGGTCCATGGTTCGATCCCCAGTTGAGGTGGGATTTTTTAGACCGCAAACGTACTCAGCCTCATGAATTGGGTACCAGAACAACTCTGGGAAGGTTAAGGCGACCGGCGTGATGCTGACATCACCCCTAGTGTGCCGTTGGTCAAGAAAATACGGGCCTAACACCGTATTCCCAATAACACCAAGAAAACCTGCAAGAAAGAGACAGTTTGCCGGTACTGTGCGGGACATCACTCTTACAAGGAATGTCCTCACGCGAAAAGGGATACCAACTATAAAGTGCGCAACTCCAACAGAACCTGCACAGACTGTCTCGGGAACCACTGGGCAAGGTAGCGTGGCTTTCCGATCTTCTATGCGACAAAGGCCATACTGAAGGAATCTGTAACCAAAAACGTCCCCTTCAGTGAAGCAACGAACGAACGGACGAACGAACGAACGAAATCTTTATTTGATCAGGGTAAAGAAATAGGCATAATTGCATTTTTACATTTCTGCCCTGCAATACAATTTTATTCATTGCGAGAATTCTTTTTGTTATGACATCCTCGATGATCCTTCTCTCTGTTTCCATTCTTTTGAGGACTTCTTCGTTCTCCTCCTTTAGCTCTGCGAATTTGGCGATGTCGACTTCTATTTGATGTTGAATGGACTTCATGTCCTGCAACATTGCCTGGGCGCTCTGTAAGGCTCCTATTGTTTCGCCTCTTATGGTATTGTAACCGAGCTGGTTACGGCATCAATTTGAACATGTAACCGAGCTGGTTACGGCATCAATTTGAAGATATGTGCCCGCGTCAGTTACTTGTGCGCAGGTCACGGCATCAATTTGAAGATATGTGCCAGCGTCAGTTGAATGCGCAAGTCACGGCATCAATTTGAAGATATGTGCCAGCGTCAGTTACTTGTGCGCAGGTCACGGCATCAATTTGAAGATATTTGGCCGTGTAGGTTATACGACACTAGTAGTTATATAGATTTTATTTAGTCAGAGTTAATCTTTCATATGTTGTTGTGGTTCAAGTGCTAACTGGCCTTCCGCCAGAGGTGGTAATACTTGACCTTTACTCATTTTTTCAACCCAGGAATGTTCTTCCCTTTGAGTTTGGTGATAAGCAAAACAGTTTCAGCACAACAACGTATATCCAAAAGAAATTACTGTAAATTTCCACAAACAGCAAATGTATAAAATTCAATCAGATGTTTTATTTAACGTCATTATACAAGTACTGGTATTTTCACAATGATTGGTTGTTTATCCACAAGGAAAATATACATATATCCACAAGGAAAAATACATCCAACAGAAAAATAAACTGGTCTTGATAACCTCAAAGACAAAGTTCACCTAACATCATCTGTTTTTTTTTTTTCTACAACCAGCGGCACTCGAGCTTTCCGGCTCTTTCGGCCCAATGACATGTCATTGCGAGGCTGGGGGGTCAGTGGACTTTCCTTCCAACCCGGTCAGGAGCTTCGCTCCTTCCCATCCACACGGGATTTATGTGCAGGAGCCGTTCAGATTATTCAGTCAAATTTCCGGTCGTAAACATTTCTTCAAACTCCGACGGCCGGGTTTGAACCATGAACACCTGGTCGCCAGTACAACGTCGTAGCCATTAAACCAGCGCGGCTTCCAACATCATCTGTAAAATCCTCTAGTCTAAAATCATGGAATCATTGGAATCATAAATCCTAAAATCACAAAATCACCCTCTTATCGCCCAAACCTCTTCTATTTATACTATTTCTTCTTTTTTCCCGCCTTTTTCCACACGACCCGTTCTTTTTTCACACGGTATAATTTCTGCACACGACTCTCTGTTTTCGACTTTTTTGCACACGACTTTCTGTTATTTTGACTTTTTTCACATGTGATCTTTTCCAACTCAACACTTGGATTAAAAAAAACCAGATCACACAAAAATTCATTTCCCACTTTCCGCGCATAAAACCCATTCATTATTATCTGGGACTGACCTACGTTTGCCCTGTCAGAGCAGTAACTGCCAACTGAACTTTGAATGATACTGCATTTTGTGTAAAAACGTCTTATTTGCTTTTGAGGTCTGTCATTCTTATATGTAGCACATTATAGTACGTATAAATGCTTAGCGTAGAAGTAGTAGGGATAATGCTAACGTGGAAGGCCAAGAGGTCACATACGTCCCTGGCCACACAAATGTATCTCAGAGGGAGACATTTGCGTACTATCAACTAACTACCTCATGCTAAAGACTGTTATAAACGACTAGCGTATTGGTAGAGTCTCTCAGAGAGAAAAAAAATAAAAATATTTTTTTTCGTAAAACGAGGGATCCCGGTATATTTATAATGCGTAAACCGGGGAATAAATAAAATTTGTTAATACACTTCGCCATTGAACAGTATTGATGTACTACTTCTTAACAATATCAATATGAACAACGCTGTGCGTTAGTCATCACCATAATGATAACATACTTAATGATAACATTTAAAACATACATACATGGCAATGTTAATCTATAAATTTATTATTTTTAAAATATGGAGCTGTACGCTCTCGTAACTGTCAATATAGAACGAACGTGGTAAATATAATACAATCATATGATACAGGCGACCCCAATCCTGCCACTGCGGTCAGTGATTTACCAGGATGTATATGCTTCGATCGAGTCTGGCATGAAGGCTTATGGCAAGTAATGAGAAAATTCAATTTTGATACCAACATCATAGATATCATTGAAGCACTATACAAGGACGCAAGCAGTGCTGTTTTTGCAAGCAACGACATTGGAGAATTTTTCAAAACAACTGTAGGAGTTCGCCAGGGATGTATCCTGTCACCAGTGCTCTTTAATATATATCTAGAACATATTATGCAGGAGGCTCTCTACGATTATAAATCAACCATATCGATTGGAGGAAGACCTCTGTGCAACCTACGTTTTGCTGATGATATTGATCTGATAGCTGGATCAGAATCAGAACTTCAAGACCTTACCTCTAGACTGGAGAAAGTAACAAGAACGTATGGGATGGAAATTAATATAGAAAAAAGCAAGATATTGGTGAATAGCCATAAGAAACATGTTCCGACCAACATTACGTTAAATGGGCAAACGTTAAAAGAGGTTAACACCTTTAAATATCTCGGGTCCACTATATGTAGTGATGGAAGATCAAGTAAAGAAATCAAGACAAGACTTGAGATGGCCTCAGCTGCCATGAAAAGGTTGAATGTGATCTGGAAAAGTAACATCAGTTTTCCTGCGAAGATCAAATTATACAAATCACTTGTATTATCTATTCTCTTGTATGGGTGTGAGGGCTGGACACTCACTGCAGATACGGAGCGAAGGATTCAGGCTTTCGAGCATAAATGTTATAGAAGAATTTTGCGCATTTGCTATAAAGAGCACAAAACAAATGTCTATGTTAGAGAGAAGATAAACACCTATGCAGGCCACCAAGAACCACTTTTGTCAATAGTGAAACGTCGAAAGCTTGCCTAGTTTGGGCATGTAACTCGTCATGACTCCCTTTCGAAAACGACCCTTCAGGGAACAGCCGAAGGTAAACGGAGAAGAGGAAGGCAGAGAAAATCCTGGGCTGATAACATCAAAGAATGGGCAGGACACGGTTTTTCCACACTTGTACGCATTGCTGAGGATAGAGAGCAGTGGAGGACCCTGTCTGCTGATGCTTCCACCATGGCACCCCTACGACCCATGACGGGTTACGGGCTGAGATGAGATGATATGGGTCTTAAACACAAAAATCTGGACAAGTTGTGGTGAACTGTCTATGTGTTCGTCGTAAAATATAAATATAGCATTTATATCTGGTTACAAGGAGTTACAAAGTATTTATTTAAAAAATGTCTCTAATCTTTAACTTATGTAATGGTCGTTACTATGAGGGAGGACAACTATACGATACAAATAACTATCGGGTGTTGGAGTATGAACTATCTCACTTACCATGAACCAAGTACCAAACTGTTTATAGGTTCGTCATCAAATAAAATCTGCCTACAAATGCACGTTCATAATAATGGACAATAATTTGTCAAGATAATATACTGTAGCGTTCCGCTTACAACGTGACAAATGGTCAGGAAAATACAGGTACATCAATATGTGATGTTTATTTCTCAATACAAGGTATAATGGACAACAATTTGTCAACAAAATATACTGTAGCGTTCCGCTTACAACGTGACAAAATGGTCAGAAAAATACAGGTACATCAATATGTGATGTTTATTTCTCAATTCAAGGTTTATCAACATGTGAACATATCCGTTACCATGTTAGCGATTTCGCATGGAATCGTCATTGTGTGCATGTAACAATGTAGTATTTCGCCAATCCGCGAACTGTGTTGATTAGCATATAAGTTTTTACCCAACTTGCAAAATACTTGTATATCACCAAGTCAAATTTTAGGTGAAAATATATATGTCTCAGTTATTTAGTGGAGTGGGGTGTATATTGGGATAAATGACGGAGTAGGGTTTATCACCGTGGGAGGGGAACGAATGTCAGTCATGCGAATGTACTCGGGGGTTTGCTGTGTCAGTGGGGGTAACAATGTCCTCATTATCTTTTACCGATGTCCGCTGTGGACATCTCATCTTCTTGTACATATGGTAGTTATACACAAAACAGCTTAAAATTTAAAACACCAATTATGCTAGGCAAAATCAATAGTACTGACACTCTAGTGTGTCGGGTCATAAAGTCTGGTGTGTCTCACCTCACGGTAGAAGGGGAACGACTAAGTAAGTAAGTGTCTCACTGGATTCAGGAATGCGAGAAGGGGTGTTTCCCAGACTACGAAGAAGTATTTATAGAATTTGATAGACACGTTAACATAGGTAAATTCCTGTTGAATAGTGGGGAATGCTCGGAACGGGGCGTCGATTTAGAAACGCTCCGTCTGTGATGGAGCATGTCGGAGAAGGTGACAGGAGATGAAAAGGCGTTTGGATGTGTAGGGAAGAATACATTTGACGTCTGATTCGTCATATATCTGTGAGAAAGGGTCGTCAGCTTGAATAATGTGAGTAGCCATATACGATCATTGAGGTTGTAAACAGCATCATTAAGAAAAATCGCCAAAATACATTCTCGATGCGATTGAACATTATAAAACGATCTTTCCATAACATAAAAGGAAAGCTGTGAGTTAACACATTAAAAAAAACTCTCATGTGTTACATTGGAAAAATATGTGTGTGCGTATAGTGTGTTTGCTTTTGTCACTAAATTCATCAAGAAGGGAAAAAAAAAATAAAAACTGTTGTAAAGCATAAGTCCTATTATAAAGATTTTCAAAGGCAAAAGTGGTGTAATTTGTACAAATGAGATAATTTAAAGTTCTGTTTAACGTGGATAACATAGTGTTGTAGATCTGCGAATGTTTGCGAACGTTCTTAAATATCATGACGTAGCGGTGCAAAATATGTAATCATAATGACAGTCCATGTTGACGAAGAATCTGAAATAATTGTATAAAATTAAAACACAGTGGTGTGACGCCATAATAACTTGTTAGTATATGTGGGTGTTGCAGGCGTCGTAACTGTCAGTATCGTCAGTATCATCAGCAGGATCTTGACTGAGGCTGACATCTTTCTGAAAAAATAAAATTTCTTACCAAATAAAAAAATGGATACTAGTGACTTTAGATGATGGGGAACGAGGGAGAGTACTATGGTAGAGAGAGTACTCGTTGGGTACTATTGCTGGGGAAGTACCTTTTTGTTATTAGAGAAGATTGATTCTCCAATAAACCAATAATCGTTGAACTGGACGTTTACGAATTTGACATGAGGAAGTTGGCGATTTCCATCAAGATAACTTATTTCCTCGTCAATCGTTGATCACAAGAGGACGGCGTATTTCGCACTGTCGAGTGGGTGGTGGCTGCAGTTGTCGAAGGTAAGGATGAAGTAGTGTTGAAATGGTGCACCTCATGCTGCGTGTTGTGGGGCTGTCTGCGTTTTCTTCGCAATTTCATACGTATGTGCTCTTGAGGTAACCGCACAAATTTTGTTAACTGAGGGGAGTCATCTGTTGTTCCAGAATGTGGGCGCTTCGTTGCAGTGTGAAATTCAATGTTGTCTGAACTGATCACACTTTCGTGATAACTCTCGGGATACAGCGTATCTAGGTCAGATTCGTGTCTCAATGGAGGTGATGGAATAATAATATCTTCCTCAAGTGTGCATGTAGCGCTGTCTGCTTTTTCTTCATTAGACGGTGTTGTGTGTCGAGTATCATTATCTATGTCGGGTTCTCTGTGTGAGGTTTTTGACATATCTGTGGAATGATAGTGGTTCAATGTGGCTTTATGTATGGGTCTGCCATTAGATAAAACTGGTGGTGCTACCGGGCGATGAGTAGCTTTCTTAATTTGTGCTGCATGAGCTTTGGTGACTATGTTCTTCTCGTCATCTTGTTCAACCGCATTTATCACCAACTTGTGAATTTCTTTTCATCTTACAGACAAACAAACAGCAAACCTGTCCTCCAGTAATTTATGCACCTTTCGTGTTGTGAGTGTGTTGAAGTCACCTTCTTTCAGGATTGCTTTTATCTCTTTCTTCAACTCTTGTACGGTTGGTTCAGTAACTGGAATATCTTGCCAATTTGTCTGCCTAACCGACTGTCTTACTGCTGTTGGAATGTGTCTAGACGATGTGTGGGTGTTCAATATGTCATGTACCTGACTTGATCTGACAACATCTGTTTGTGTTGCGACAGAAATCATCTTTATTTTATTCACTTGCAGTTTATGCATTTCTCTAGGTTGACTATTGATCATGGGGGCCCATTGCGTCTCATTTGATTTCATAAAACCGACCTGGTGATGTCTGTTAAGTGATTTTCTCCATTGTTTTAGAGGTCTGATATGTGCCGTTAGTCCATCGTCTGTTGTTATTAAGCAAGTTTGTTGGTCAGTCGTTGTAACATTATTTACTTCCCATATCTTGCGTTGTTTTATTCCATTGATAAAATTTCTGACTGCAATGCGACAATCTCTTTTATTGAGACTGTTCCAGTGGCTGTCGACAATGGCTATGCGACCCTTTTTGTTGCTGTTGTCTCGATACTTGATCTGGGATCTTCTGTTGTAGTTATGTGATGTGCTCTCTGATTCTCTCCAGCAATATGTATTGTTGACCTCTGGTTCTCTCCGGCAATATGTATTGTTGATCTCTGGTTCTCTCCGGCAATATGTATTGTTGATCTCTGGTTCTCTCCGGCAATATGTATTGTTGATGTCTGATTCTCTCTGGCAATATGTATTGTTGACCTCTGGTTCTCTCCGGCAATATGTATTGTTGCTCGCACATCTTTGTCTGTTCATTAGCCATCTCCGAAATGAGTTAGAATCGCCCGTGAAGGAGGTTATAACCGAGCGACTTTGGTTATATTTATTATAGTGATCTACATTGGATAGCGTGTCTGTTATCCGTTGCAACGCGGTCATTGTGGATTCGGCCTCTACAGGTAAGGGTATGTTAGCAGGATGGACGTTTGCCTGTTGCATTTCCTGTTGCTGTTGTAGCTGCTGTGCATATAACGCATGTTGTTGTTGCTGTTGTTGCTGTAGTGTATACAACGCCTGTTGTTGCTGCTGTTGTTCTTGACTTTGACCCATTCACGGCATCAATTTGAAGATATGTGCCAGCGTCAGTTGAATGCGCAGGTCACGGCATCAATTTGAAGATATGTGCCAGGGTCAGTTGCTTGTGCGCAGGTCACGGCATCAATTTGAAGATATATGGCCGTGTAGGTTATACGGCACTAGTAGTTATAAAGATTTTATTTAGTCAGAGTTAATCTTTCATATGTTGTTGTGGTTCAAGTGCTAACTGGCCTTCCGCCAGAGGTGGTAATACTTGACCTTTACTCATTTTTTCAACCCAGGAATGTTCTTCCCTTTGAGTTTGGTGATAAGCAAAACAGTTTCAGCACAACAACGTATATCCAAAAGAAATTACTGTAAATTTCCACAAACAGCAAATGTATAAAATTCAATCAGATGTTTTATTGAACGTCATTAGACTGGTCTTGATAACCTCAAAGACGAAGTTCACCTAACATCATCTGTAAAATCCTCTAGTCTAAAATCATGGAATCATTGGAATCATAAATCCTAAAATCACAAAATCACCCTTTTATCGCCCACACCTCTTCTATTTATACTATTTCTTCTTTTTTTCCCGCCTTTTTCCACACGATCCGATCTTTTTTCACACGGTACAATTTCTGCAATTGACTCTCTGTTTTCGACTTTTTGCACACGACTTTCTGTTATTTCGACTTTTTTTCACATGTGTGATCTTTTCCAACTCAACAATTGGATTTCAAAAAACAAGATCACAAAAACATTCATTTCCCACTTTCCGCGCATAAAACCCATTCATTATTATCTGGGACTGACCTACGTTTGCACTGTCAGAGCAGTAACTGCCAACTGAACTTTGAATGATACTGCGTTTTGTGTAAAAACGTCTTATTTGCTTTTGAGGTCTGTCATTCTTATATGTAGCATATTATAGCACGTATAAATGCTTAGCGTGGAAGTAGTAGGGATAATGCAAGCGTGGAAGGCCAAGCGGTCACAGTATCTGTTTTCGTTATGCTGCCTGTTCTTCTCGACTTTGAGTTTTTGTTTTGTCTCGCATCTCTGTGGTAAGTTTTATTAGTTGGGTTCTTGTGTGTTGTTCCTGTTTAACAGTGTCGCCTGAAGCCACTCTTGCTTCATTGAATTCATTGCGAGAGAGAGAGAGAGAGAGAGAGAGAGAGAGATAGAGAGAGAGAGAGAGAGAGAGAGAGAGAGAGAGAGAGAGAGAGAGAGAGAGAGAGAGAGAGAGAGAGAGAGAGAGAGAGAGAGAGAAAGAATTGGGGTGATACCATCGAAGAAGTTAACACCCTATAAACCCCAAATATAACCGTTTTGGTTGAACAGGGTATAACGGCAAAATAATAAACGGAAAGTATTCCCAATATGCCTCAATAGGCGTGTAATGGGATCCTTGAAACCTCATCACATGAACTAATTGTTACACAAACAACTGCTGCAAGAACATAAAATAAATATCTGATTCAGTACTGGGTTATCCTTCCTATCTACGTGCTGTCCATCTGCCGCGGATCACAGATTTAACCCCCCCCCCTTTCTGACAGGGCGATGGCAAAATCATTGCCTATCTTTAAATGTGTATGTCCTCGCTCTTATCATTTGGGGATATCTCGGTTTTATTTTTATTATTCTCAGATAAAAAATAAGACAAATTAAAATCTAAAAACATGGTTTATAAACTAACGTTACAAGCGATAGCAAAAATTGTTGCCCGCAAAGAAATCATGCATAGAATTAACCAGATCTCACCCTGAGCTGTATTGTTTCTGTGAAATAGCATTTTGTGTAACAGATAATAATAGCTTACTTCTGCGCCGCTTGCAAATTAGACGATGTGCAGATGTAACTGACTGAAGATTAATCAGTATCTCGTCTCCAGAAGGGCCGGCCAGCCATACAGTGTCGTCTTCACTGTTATCTGGGTTCTGTCATCAGTACATTCACGACCACGCGGGAATATTACCTCCACTGACGCCGCAGGGTGGAGCTTTAGTGGTGTGACGTCATAGAGGCCAATTCGGCGTTCGATTAAGAAGTGATATCAGATCTTCTTTGACGCTGTCGATCTGGAGTTTTTGCGAATGTCTGAAAAACAGCCAATTGGGAGATTGTGTATTTTTTTCAACTCCTAATGTTACAGTAAACAGGACTGCAAGTAGGACAGACATACTTCACAATCATCATCATCACAACATAGAAAAATGAGGGTCAGTCAACAACGAAGAACTTTTTAAAGGAGTTTTACGTCATTTTACCGAGGTGCGCCTTCGTTCAACCTGGACACAAGAGCCATCTGTTATGTTATGTCGTATGTGCAAATATAAAAGAACTTTATGTCTAGTGACGAAAAGAAGAATTACAAAGCACATATTAATATTCGGAACTTAAACTAAAACGTCTTCTATTTTGATCATCGTAACCTTAGAAGGGAAGAGAAGCAAGGTGTCACGGATTGCCTCCCCTGCTTTGCAGTAGGGGTCCAACAGTGACCAAAACTCAAGAGTATCTAATATTAGCTTCCAAGGTATCTACCTGAGCGCAAGATTACTCTTGGCAGAGATGTAGACAGAAGATTAATGCCACTTCTACTTTAAGGTAGCATTCACAAGATATTCCCAGAAGTCAAGAACAAAAGCTGCTTAGGGCTGAGCAATTTGTTAACTTATTATCTGGTCCGTCGCCTTTTGTGAAGGGTTTAAGCAATGGTTTAGCCCGTTCAAGCCCCCAGTTGGTGTAATCCAACGAAATCCCTCTTATAAGGTATAGCTCTGTTTAGCGTAAATATATGTCTAGGTATTTATATATAGATATATTAATTATTCTGGCTCATACGTTTGCTTTCATACATACAGTATAACTGAATCAACTATTATTGTTTAGTTTTAAAAACAACTGTTAACAAATTTAATAGTGAAATAGTAGTTAACATTTAAATTAAATAAAAGATCATGGAATTTTTGTAATAATAAAGTTTAACATTTTAAAACTAAATATGGAAAGATTAGTGGAATTTTGATAGATATAAAGTTCTCATCATTGAGACGTAGGTGGAATTTTAACTTTATACTTAAAGTTTAACAGAAATGTCCTTTTTGCTGGCGCCTTTTATTTAGCACTTAGCTTGTATGAGTGAGTCCTGCAGCTGTGGTTCATCAATTCTGTCATGACGAAAGCCTTCTCCACACTCTCCTCCACTGTAGGCGGTTATGGTGGATGCTTTTCTCTCACACTAGCGGCGTCAGTACCACAAAGCGTCTGATGGCTTGTAAGCACGAACTTAAGACAAATAGAAAGAAACAAATGCCTCCTGAGTACATTTGTTCGCCGCAAACTAACAGGCCCGTTGTCATGCGCTCCACCCACCAATGTTAACCTCTCAGAAGAATTAAATTCCCGAGCACACAGTGTAACTCAGGGAATATGATGAAAATTCACCCATATCCTTCTGGGTGTTGTGATATATCTTTCCTCGTATAAGTTGACTCATTCCTCTCTTCTTTCTAGAATATTCTCCACTTGTCTAAAATCTAAGTTCTCTCATTCTCTTTGTTTACGGTTTCATTGGTAAAAAGTCTTTGACTCCTCGCCATGAACTTTTGACCGCTGTTTAGTAACATGGGTTTTCCCCTGGGAATAACTACAATATGAGCAAACTGGTAGGTAGTCGTATGGACATGTGACTTTTGACTTACATATTATCTTTTATTATTTCATACAATCTTTCACTACACCCTCAAATATATCCCGTCACATTCTCAGCTGTAGAGGAGAATGTGACGAGATAATTTTGGGGGTGTAGTGACAAATTGTATGGAAGAATAAAAGATAATATTTAGGTGATAATATTTCAGACTGCTGATTGAATGAACTGTCTATCCTCGGGAATTAGTCCACTAGAAAACCTTACTTAAAAGAGAATTCTGGTGACACTAAACAGGATATTCTCTAGGCGATAAATTCTTTATCCGAAATCCTACAAAGGACTATGTATGGTACATATAGTTGGATAAACGATTTGGTGCTCAGCCACATTAAAAATATCCCGACCCAATAGTGTTTATTAATTATGGCGATGACATGGCTGGCCACGGAATGGTCTGGACGTTGTTGTCAGCGAGGAACTTGGTGGTGAGTTGTGCCACATGAGGTCGAGCGTTATCCTGCTGAAAAATCGACCCTCGTGCAGCCAGAAGTGGAAGGACGTGAGGACGAAGAATTTCAGCGACGTATCGTTGGGCATTCAGGCGTCCTTCAATTTGCACCAGGTCACTTCTTCCCATGAAGTTGATCGCCCCCCACATCAGTACACCTCCACCACCATGTGGAGGAGCCTCATCAACGCTGTTCTGGGCGTAGCGCTCATGGACTCTGCGGTAAACTCTTCTCCGTTTATCGTTTCGCTGGAGCACAAAAAATGATTCATCACTAAACCAAACCCGTCTACAGTCATTCCCAACGGTCCATTGACGATACTGGTTCGCCCACTGCAGTCGGTTCTGGCGATGCCGGTCCGTAAGAACAGGACCTCTGTAGGGTCTTCTCGCCCAAAGACCAGAGTCGTGCAGCCGGTTCCTGACCGTTTGATCTGAAACTCGACGAGCTGCTGACATTGACTGGACAGTGGAGGACGCAGATGCAAGTCGATTCCTGAGGTGACGCAGCCGTATGAAGCGGTCTTCGGCAGGAGTTGTGACTCTGGGTCTTCCACTGCGCGGCCGGTCTGCCACTGAGCCAGTTTCTTGAAATCGCCTCCAAAGGCGACTAATGGTGCTTCTAACCACATTAAATTGTCTGGCCGCTACAATTTGTGACTGTCCAGTCTGTAAACGTCCAATGATGATGAATCGTTGTTCTGTAGTGAGATGAGCCATACTTGCGCATTAAATTTTCAACTGAATTTATTCGAGGAGCGCCAATCTTTTATAGGCATTCAATAAGATGGTCAGAGAGTTTTGTGTTCAGTAAGTTTCACGGGATTCTCATAAACCTGTCACGAGTTATTGTCAAAAATGTTGTTTTGACCTTGACCTCTTTCATGACCTCACGAATCAGGAGGTGAGTACAATTCAGGTAACCACGAGAAGTTAATGACCAGGTGGACATAGTCGATAGGTTGACTGATGTCCAATCAGCGAATATCTTTTATAAAAGTAACACCAAACAAGTTGTGTTTCTTTTTTTTTTTTGAACAGTATATATAAAGATATATTAGTCCGGTGGGGTTGTAGTGGTTTTGATGTTATTGTATGGTTGTTATGTTACCTAGTGTAATGTATGAGGTCAGCTGTGAAGGCTCCTGAGATAAATGTTTATGTGAATTACAGAAGGCCCTTCTTACTACCACTACGACCTCAAACAGATCTCTTTTACTATTATGAATGTAGCTACGTTAAAAGTCTAGGGTACTGAAATGTAATGTGTTGTAGTAGAATATACGAACACACACAGATAATTACCAAGTCTAATAATATTAATACAATTTATAACACACTGAACTAACTCAGACTCTTTTAATTTCAAAATTAAAATTTTTTCTAAATTTATTTGTTCTGAACCAATGTTTTATTTTGGTCAGAACATAAGAAATGTTATGTAGTTATAAATGGAATGCATAAATATATGGCATAATAAAATGGAATGTGTGTACATAGGTATTTTATAAGACTGGTTAATATTAATAATATTTATAATGTCTCTTGGAGAACTATTACTGGATGTGCTGTTGGGGTGGTGTCATCACACCCACTCTGTGACTACAACAAGTTTTGTCCATTGACTATTAGAGTGTAGTAAATGTTATATTTCCCAAAATTCAATATATTTGTGATGGGGAAATATTTATAAATAGTTAAGAGTTCTGGTGAATCCTCAGCAGGCCACTAAATCACTCATCTTGTCTGTGAAGATCTGATACCGGATTCCTGTGGCCCACTCCTCTCGGTAGCTGGAATACAATGCCAGGCTGCACCGACACAAATGCCAGGCGGCACACACATCAGCTTGTGTACTCTTGATTAATTGTGTGGCACCACCTTAGTGCCACAACAGAAACTCACAATTCAGAATTCAGAATTGAGAACACAGTTAATTGCTAGCAAAACGCAGCTGAGCTGCTGGCTATATGATGGCGTCCCACTAAAATGTATGTAATATCTTCTGGAAAAAACACCACTATAAAGTACCGACTGTGTCTCTGGACAGAATTATATCAAATGGCAAAAATGTGCGTCTCTGTCCCGCTAATATGACTACATCTGTCCAATCACAGACTTCCCCCCTAACTTTTTCAAATCTACAACCAAAAGTCAAATTTCAGTCAGATCTCAGTCAAGTATGTATTATTGTCTGTTGGTCCGTCCGTCTCTACTTGGTTTTCCACAAAAACACACTTGGTTCTTGGACCAACTACATGCAATACCCTGCACAAATCTGCCTCCTAAGTTATTTTTAGCCACAATTCTCCACCTTTCCCCCTCTCGTCCATTACAGCTTAATTTTTGCATTTGCGTGTCTCAAGGACGAAAATTTGAAACTTTAGTGAAAGTATGAACAGTACAGTCGCTAGTCTGATATGAACAACACAGTCTTTTGTCAATATCTTCCTTGTTATCTATCCGTCTGTATAAATGAAAGTATATTATTTCTCTGCTTAAGATGGGCTATCAAACTAGCTAGGTTTTATATTCATAACTCTATTATTAAGAAAAAACATATTTTTTTCTCAAGTTTAGTTTTTTGAAATTTGTTCGAGAACCTTCTCCACGGCGTTTGCCGCTGAATTCAAATAAAACGACCAAGTATCGGAAAACGTCCAAGAAATGACTGTTTCGAATAAGAGCTAAGGTCTTTTCTGTCCATTTCCTTACATTGTGTCAACTAGTGACGTGAATTTTTTTTCTTTTACTACCAATTGCGTCTTTTAGCCTTTCTAGATTCAAACACGTGTTCAGTCATATTTTTCCTTTTTTAATCTCCGTTTCCCTCCCGTCTACAAAAAGGGTAAACCGTTTCGTCTGCACGTCTAACTAGTTAGTGTCAATGGCGGTAGGAAATGCGGGCATGGGCGAGCATGTCTCCTAGTATCTTACGCATTATTTTTATCCCTACATTTTATCTGTATAATTGGAGATATTTTAACGTTGTATCACGGTAAATTCATCACACATCTCCCCACCTGAGAACATGCACTTCGGCAAGTTCAAAACCAGTGATACATATAGATAAAATTACTCCTCACGCCTACCACTACTCTAATTTTGATCACAGGGGTGCCGACTGAGAAAATCTGCACCGACATTCAATGACCCCGGGATATACTCAATACTAATCTGATAAGGTTGCAATAATAAAGACCATCTCAACAATCTTGCATTTTCATGCTTAGCCTGAGATAAGAATACCAGGGGCTGATGATCCGTCTGGACCACAAATGTCCTACCATACAGATAGATTTGAAACTTTTTTATTGCCCAGATTAACGCTAAACATTCTTTTTCGCTTGTGGAATATCCTTGCTCCGCTTTATTCAATTTGCGGCTTGCATAAGCGACTGGGTTCAGTTCCCCATCGGGTGAAGATGACCGTTGCAACAGAGCCGCCCCGAGGCCTACATTACTTGCATCTGTTCTCACCACAAAGTCCTGTGTCAAATCAGGCAATTTGAGAATAGGCTTGCTAGTGAGTTTATCCTTTAACTCTTGGAAAGCCAATTCACATTGCGCAGTCCAAACTATTTTATCTGGATGTCCCTTGCGAGTAAGATCAGTCAGAGGAGCACATATAGAGTTAAAATTTTTGATTTTTTTTTTTGGGTAAAATCCACATAACGACACGAATGATCGCACGTCCTTTTTTGTTTGTGGTCTAGGTGCTCTCTGCAGTTTTTCCAAGTTCTTGGGGTCAGGGGCCATGTTACCCTGATATACAGTGTGTCCCAAGAATTCCAACTCTTTGCATCCAATACAACATTTTGTTGGCCTAGCAGTTAAGTTCGCCTCCCTAAGCCTATCAAATAACATTTTTAGAGAGTTAATGTGTTCTTCAAATGTCTCTGTGGCAACGAGAATATTATCCATGAAATTCGTGATACATAGGTTATTCAGGGGATCCAACAATTTGCGCATCATCCTTGAAAATACACTCGGAGCATTTTTCAATCCGAATGGTAGCATGTTGAATTCATAATGTCCTTCCGAGGTGCTAAAAGCTAAATAAGGTCTAACTTCAGGCTTCACTGGAATCTGGTAATAGCCTTTACTAAGATCCACCTTTGAAAAGTATTTTGCCTTGTTTAATCTAGCAAATAACTGTTTTGTGTCTGGTAATGGATCCACTTGTCCCTCTGTGACAGCATTCAGTTTCCTGTAATCTATGCACAGTCTATGTTCCCCAGACGGTTTTCTCAACAGAACTACACTGGAGCTAAAAGAAGATTCACTGTGTGAAATAATCCCCTCCTTCAACAAATAATCTATTTCTTCTTTCAATGCCTTCTCCTTCGCGAACGGAATAGAATAGGCTCTCATACAGATTGGGTTTGAGTCTACCAGTTTCATGTCATACTGTAGCAAATTTGTATGTCCTGGTTTATCTGTTAATACATCTGTATGTTCCTCCAGAACCTGTTGAACTCTCTCCCTCTGATTTTTAGTCAGGTGCTTACTGACTTTTACTTGTGCGACTGTCTCACAAGGATGTAATGGGTATTCATGTGAGGTGAGTGGTTCCTTTTGCATTTGAGTTGCGATAGCCAAGGTCAGTAAGGGGGTGCTTTCCTGGAGTGGTCTGTCCAGATACTTCTTTAAAAGGTTTACATGATAAACTTTCTCCTTCCCCTTTTTGTCAATTTTATAGTTTGTTCTAGACACCTTCTCTAGAACCGTATATGGACCTTGCCATCCAATTTGTAATTTATTCTGGCTCCCGGGTAGTAAAAGAAGCACCTTCTCTCCCACAGCTAGTTCTCTGTCCTTTGCCTTCCTATTAAAATATGCTGCATGTTTCTTCCTGGCTTGTCTCAAATTATCATTTGCCAGTTTCCATCCAGCTTTTAGACGAGTGGTCAGTTCGTTCACATATTGATACGATGAGGTAACAGTCTCTTTTGCCTTCTCATCTGTCCAGGTCCTTAATAATGCTTCTAAGGGACCTTTTATTGGCCTCCCAAATAGCAGAGTTGCGGGAGCCATCCCGGTTGAACTATGTGGTACCTCCCGATACGCAAACAACGCGGCGGGCAGAAATTGATCCCACAGATCCGGTTTTTCGTGTGCCAGCTTCTCAGGATAGAAATGAGAGTCCCATTGAACCTCTCTACCTGGCCGTTCCCTTGTGGATGGTACGAACTACAATGAAAGTGTCTGGCTTGAAATAGCTTAAAAACTTCTTCCGTTAGCTTCCCCTTGAACTGTGAGCCATTATCAGTCAAGATTTGATGCGGGAATCCTAATCTTGTGAATATTGTAAGTAGTGCCTCTGCTACATGTTTTGAATCAATTGATGGCAGGGCTACCGCCTCTCCCCACATAGAACAAGTGTCCACCAGAGTAAGGATGTAACTGTTCCTCCTCTTGGTCCGAGTGAGAGGTCCCACAATATCCACTGCAACCCTCTCAAAAGGTGTTCACACTATGGGCATTTCCCCTAGAGTTGCAGGAGCAGTCCAATGCTTTGGAGCTACCCTTTGACATTCTGGACAGGATTTGACATATCTTTTTATATCCTCCGTTATCCCTGGCCAGAAGTAATGACAAGCTATACGCTGTCCTGTGGCGCTGATCCCCATGTGACCACTGAAGGGAATCGCATGCCCGAGTTCCATCACTTTATCCCTATATGAAGTGGGAAGAACCAGCTGGTTGTGACCATTTGTTCCAGTTCCGGCCTTCCTGTATAATATATTGGTCTTCATAAAGTATTCTCCCTTGCTTGGAGGTGTGTGGCATTTGGGCAATTTTTTAAAACATGGCTTGAGTGTCCTATCCTCAGCCTGCGCCTTCCTCATCTCCTCTGGATGAGCATTTATAGGTTCACCTTCTTCCTCCTTTTTCAGTGACCTGGTCTGCACTGTCGCCATGATCACAGGTCTCTCGGGATTCCCCAAGAAGACGTACCTACACCCCAATATCAGAGGGTAGATTGGTTCATCTATCACTGCTGCTCTGATTTCTCCTTCCACATAGCGAGTTTTCACCGTTATCCTTGCGATGGGAAGTGTCATGAGTGGTATGTCCTTAGTCGCCCCTTGTATTTCCGCTGTTTCTGTGGTATACTGACTTGGGTCCACTAGGCTAGACTTCACAACTGAATCATAATCCAAACCTGTATCATAAAGGCACCTTATGGTGACCCCATTACAAATAACATCCTCACAAACTGGGGGGTGATAAGGTTCCTGCTGTCCATTAGGATTAACCTTTAATCTTCGAGTCCCCGACTTCATTGCAGCAATGTTTGAAGGTTTCCTTCTACAAAATTTGGTGTTATGGTTGTCTTTCTTACACCATTTGCACCATCTTTTTCCTTGGTTAAACGGTTTTCTTTCATTATATCTTGGGTCATTGAACTGTGAGTTTTTGTCACGATAGTCATTTCTTGGTCTATCAAAGTTTGTCCTGCCTTTATTACCCTGTTCTCTGTTATCAAATTTACTACATTGCTGTGGAGCTTTAAAATTTTCTATGTGCTTCTTTTTAGTGCCACTTACCTCTGCCTGGGCTGCCTGATACCTCTCAGCGACATTTAAAACCTCCCCCAACCTCTCTGCACCTTGTTCCATGAGAAATTTTCTCAAGTCTGGAGCCATGGACTCTCTTAATTGCTCTATCATGATCATCTCTTTAAGATCTTGGGTCTTCCCCAGAGCAGTCCATTTCTCCAAATAGGTTTCCAGTCTGGCAGAGAATTGGTGGTATGTCTCCCCAGACAACAGTTTGGAATTTCTAAACTTCTTACGATAAAATTCACCATGTTTTTCATATCTCAATAACAAAGCCTGCTTTAGCATGTCATAATTGTCTTGGTCTTCCCTATTCATTTTAGCAAAGACTTCATAAGAATTACCTCTCAATCCCTGTGATAACTTTAGACTCCACCTCTCTCTCTCTAACCCATATGTAGTAGCTAAATGAATTCCACATAGCTGAGATTGACGGCTCCCGGACTAGGCGGTAGAAAACTTGAGCAAAAGGGCTGGCACCATTTTTTTTAGGGAGCATGGCCTTGTAATTTCCAGCTCCCTTAGTCGTAATTCGTGTCTCCCTTTGTAATCTTCTATCTTCTGCCTCCCTTTCGGCCTTTTTTAATCTTCTGCCTCCCTTTCGCTGTCGTTTTTCTCTGCTTCTAAAATGCTTTTATTTGCTGACTCTTTGTGTCAGCCTCAATCTTCAACCTCAAAAAGTTTCTTTATCAGACCTCCAATTTGTTAACCTCTTTTCTCTTCAGCTAACCAGCCTATCTTCTCTTTCCATTATATGCTTGTCCGTCTTATTATTCTACAGTTTCAGGTTACTGATTAAAACCTGAATCCCTCCATCATTTATTTCTTATGCGCGTTAGCACAGCAGCCGATCAAAATTTTGCCAGGTCAGCTATCATACAAAATAAACAATGCTCAAGTAAATCTAATTAATAACTGACTAAGGTAACTACTAATTAATTAATGGCCAAAGTTATTTCTCTAATTAAATTAATGACCAATTTACCAATGGCTGTGAAGAAATCACCAACTTTTATTATCCATTATTATTTTAAGGGACACTTTTAAACTTTTATATAATCTGTCCCCCACTGGGTTTACTTCTCCCCACAAGGAGATTCTAATATCTTTACATAACTTAATATCCCTGGACAAGGACCCCAATATTATGTAGTGGTTTTGATGATATTGTATGGTTGTTATGTTACCTAGTGTAAATGTATGAGGTCCAAGCATGGGAAGGTCCCTGAGGGATAAAATGTATTATTTGAAATTACAGAAGGCCCCCCACCCTTCTTTACTACCACTACGACCTCAAACAGATCTTCTTTTACTCTTATGAAAGTAGCTACGTTAATAGTCTAGGGTTACTGAAATGTAAATGGTTGTAGTAGAATATACGAACACACCACAGATAATACCAAGTCTAATAATAATAATATAAATTTATAAACACACTGATCGAACTCAGGACTGTTTTAGTTTCAATATTAAAATTTCTTTTTAAATTTATCGTGTTCTGTACCAATGTTTTATTTTGTGTCAGCAACATAAGAAAATGTCTGTAGTTAATAAATGGAAAGCATAAATATATGGCAATCATTAAATGGAATGGTGTGTACATAGGTATTTTTAATAAGACTGGTTAATATTAATAATATTTATAATGTCTCTTGGAGAAAAACTATTACTGGATGTGTGTTGGGGTTGTGTCATCAACAACCCACCTCTGTGACTATCAAACAAGTTTTTGTCCATTGACTATTAGAGTGTAGTAAATGTTTATATTTCCCAAAATTCAATATTATTTTATGATGGGGATAATTATTTATAAATCGTTTTAAGAGTTCTGGTGAAATCCTCAGCAGGCCACTAAATAACTCATTCTGTTCTGTGAAGATCTGATACTGGATACTGGATCCTGTGCCCACAACCACTCGGTAGCTGGAATACATTGCCAGGCTTGCACCGACACAAATTGCCAGGCGGCACACACAACAGCTTGTGTTACTCTTGATTAATTAGTGTGCGCACCACCTTTAGCTTCCACGACAGAAAATCACACAATACTGAAATCAGAATTGAAGAACACAGTTCATTTGCTAGCAAAAAACACTCAGTGTGTGTCTGGCGATATGATGGCCGTCCCACTAAAATGTATAATAATATCTTCTGGGAAAAACACCACTATAAAGTACCGAACTGTGTCTCTGGACAGAATTATATCAAATGGCAAAAATGTGCCGTCTCTGTCCCGCTAATATGACTAACATCTGGTCCACTCACAAAACTTCCCCCCCCAACTTTTTTCAAATCTACAACCAAAAGTCAAATTTCGTCAGATCTCAGGGCAAGTATGTAATTATTGTCCTGTTGGTCCGTCGTCTCTAATTGGGTTTTCCACAAAACTACACTTGGTTTCTCCACAAAAACACACTTTGTTCTTGGACAACTAAATGCAATACCCCTGCACAACATCTGCCTCCTAAGTTATTTTTAGCCACAATTACAATTCGTCCACCTTTCACCCTCTCAGTCCATTTACAGCTTGATTTTTTTGCATTTTTGAGTGTCTCAAGGACGAAAAAATTTGAACTTTGAGTGAAAATGGATGAACAGTACAGTCGCTAGTCTGATATGAACAACACAGTTCCCCTTTTGTCAATATCTTCCTTGTTAATCTATCCGTCTGTCTAAATGAAAGTCTATTATTTCTCTGCTTAAGAATGGGCTATCAATCTAGCTAGGTTTTATATTCATAACTCGATTAATTAAGAAAAACATTTTTTTTTACTCAAGTTTAGTTTTTTGGAAATTTTGTTTCGAGAACCTTATCCACGGCGTTTGCCGCTGAATTCAAATTAAACGAACCAAGTATCGGAAAACGTCAAAGAAATGACAGTTTCGAATATGAGCTTAAGGTCCTTTTTTCTGTCCATTTTCTTACAGTGTGTCAATATGACGTGAATTTTTTTTTCCTTTTACTACCATTGCGTCTTTTAAGACTTTCTAGATTCAAACACGATGTTTTCCAGTCAATATTTTCCTTTTTTAAATCTCCGTTTCCCTTCCGTCTACAAAAAGGGTAAACCGTTTCGTCTGCACGTCTAACTAGGTATGAGTGAAGGGCGGTAGGAAATGCGGGCATGGGCGAGCAAGTATCCTAGTAAATCATAACGCATTATTTTGATCCCTTACATTTTATCTAGTATTAATTGGAGATTATTTTAACGTTGTATCACGGTAACATTTCCTCACAGGGGTCCTCGCCGATGGTAGTAAGAACACTCTATGGCGTTGATGGAAAAGAGAACTTCAGGAAAATGTACTCCTCGGCCTTGGTCAATGAAGTTGTTGCCTGCGTGAGTATGCACCAGTGAGTTTTCTTGTAGGGGGTTAATCCAGTAGGAACACGTTACTGTTCATGTGTAAAAAATAGTGATATAAATTACTCTGCCACAGCAGACCCAGTGTCGTAAAACGTGTGTGTAAACCCACTTTTTGTTAACAAGGTATGCCAAGCCAATCCCACGTTCCAACACCACTCTGAGCCAAGTGGGGAAAAATAAATTACAGCGAAGTATACGCCATCTTGTTCCCCCCAAGATGGCGGCAGACAGAAATAATAATTAAGCTAAAAGCCGTGTATTTGTCGGGACGTGGTCACGGAATGTAAGAGAAACCGCCGAGAACCAAACAAAAGAGTTCCTTTACCACTGGCAGAATGCCTTGCGTCCTACCTATACTAAACGGGCGCGTTTTCGTTCAAAACATAAACAAAACATAACACACAAACAACGAAGCCATGCACGGACCGACCTGGGAGAAGATAAAAGCTTTGATCCCCACATTGAATTTATTGAGCTACCCTTACCTGCGTGACCGGGCGGGACTCTTTGCTTCCACTAAAAGTCCCCGGGACCAAATCCTGGCTGTCCAATTAATCTTTAGAGGGTAGTTAAACTTACTATACACTTGTAGGAGAATAGGCCTCCATCAGTATTATAATGATTGTAATTTTGTGTGTGTCCCATTTATACTTACCTACACCTGTATTATATTAATATATTTTGTTTTACTATTGAATGTATCTGGTATCCAGAATGTATCTTGGGGAATTAGGTATAATAATTGTTCTATTTCCCTGGTATGATTGCTGAAATATTAACCATTCAGTCCTTTTTTAGGGGCTCATATAATCCAACCTGAAATATAACCAATCAGTCCTTATTAGGACAAATATAACACCAACCAGAATATAACCTATGACTAACTCCTGCATAATGATTGTATTTTAAAGTATCATGCATAAATGGATTGTGTATGACTGTTGAATAAGGAAACCAGTAAGAAAATCGCCTAAATACACCTGTAATATATTTAATATAACTTTCAGATTTGGTTTTCTACTATGAAATCTGTATCAGGGTTATACATTAATATCCTGGGGATTAGGTATAAGGATTGTATTTCTTGGTATGATTTGTTGAAGAAAGAAAACCAACCCCGAAATATAAACCAAAAACAGTCCTTGTTAGGACTCATATAAACTACAACTGTCTTGTTTAGGATTATATTTTAACCAAGCCAATTATAGCCACTTATCAGATATGGCCTGGTGTATTATAGGTGGAAGGAAACGGTTGTATCATACGGTGTACAAATTCATTGGCATATTCATGTATTGTTATCAGAACGAATGTTTTGCAAGGTAGAACACCGTGTTCTTGTCTCGCTATTGCTTTAATATTACTGAGCCATGTTGTCATTCATCCTACATGCGGA
>JAMPIV010008143.1:0-59779 GCA_024509875.1 Oreohelix idahoensis | reverse complement strand
TTTTATCCCCCCCCCCCCCCCATCCCCCCCCCCCAAACCAGGTCTGTTATCCTGTCTGGCCTGTCTTTTACTTTCTCATAGTTAGTTTGACTTGCTTCTAGCTTACCAATAAGAGCTGTCTTTACAAAAGATAATTATCTTTAATTGAGTCCTTATCTCATCTTCCAACTATTTTTTATTCTGACTAAGCAGAAGAGTCTATAGAATTTCTTATTATCTTCTATTAATATCGTCACTTTACCTTTTAATACCGTAATTTCAGAATATCCTCTGCTGTAAATCATTAGTAAAGAGGCTTTCTTTTCAATCCTGAAGCCTCATTTATTGTTTCCTTTAATGCATTCATACTCTATAGCTAAGAGTTTTATCTTCATCTTCTCTCTTCCACTGTTCAGCTTCTTTGTCTAATTTTTTCAACTCAGTTTTTTCAGTTTATCCTCAATTTCTCCTCTATATTTGTTTTTTCTCTTTTAATGCTTTGTCATATTGAATAGTCGCAAATTCCCTTCTAACTTATCACCAGCTTTCCCAAGCAAATTTACCCTGCTCAATAAATTGCTCAAATGTAGCCATGATGAGTAATAAATATGAGTCCACAACCTGAAATAAAATTAATTATTCTTATTTCAAATTTAATTATAACACCAAGTCTTAAATGAAAGCACTTTGTTTACTCACAACAACTATATTATCATCCCCAATCTCTGTGGGAAACAAGTCCTTATATCAAAGAAACTTGTGTATAGACCTTTTTGAAATATCATCAATCCAACTGACTCTTGATCATAATTCATCATTTATTAATCATCCAGTGTTACGTAGTAATGCATAAGCATAACCCACTATTAAATGTGTGAATTAACTACTATAAGTGTAACCAATGATATGTGTAAACACAATCACAATGTAAAACAATAAACAATGTAAACATTACACTGTTAAACAATACAATGTAAACAATACCTAATGTAAAACAATAACAAAGATTTCAGCAACAATACGAAAAACATTCACATATTAGAAATCAACAAAAAATAAAAGCGAAAAATTAAAGAAATATCACAAAAAATGTGATGATATCTATGAGATATTAGACAATACACATGACACCACAGTGTATAAACAAAAATGTTGTAATGAAACTAAAAACTATAGTAAAGAGGAGGCTAACAAATACAAACAAATCAAAACAAAACTAAAGAATGTGAAGAAATCCCGAAACAACACTGACCATATCGTCACAACTAACAAAAAATAGCAACAGAAGTCGCTTTGCAAATGTTCCAGTATCGGAAATTTGCACACCCTAAGAAAACAGAAACGACGTGATCTATATAAGGAGATTCTCAAGATTTTATCTTTTTGTATATGAAACAGCAGAAAAAACAGATGACAATCAGCGTCCTAAGGAATGAAGATCCAACGATGATGGTACATCTGGACTGCTCCAACTGCCATGACGATGGTACTTGAGCTTCTAAACAGTACAGGTAGTGTAAATAACGGCACTTGACCTTCTTATTCAACCGTAAATTGCTTGAATCGGTACTTGGCCTTCTTGAGAAAACAACTTGTATCAACCGGCACTTGACCTTCACAAACGACAGCAACTTGATACCTTGACAGCAGCGACTGGCTTCACTTGCGTTAAACAGCAACAGTCTGTGATATCCGGCAATATATAACAACGCCGGGTACTGTCAAATAGGCTCCCAAAAATTGCAACGAAAAATTTTTAAGTCCAGAAGGTACCGGACAACGCCGAGTACTTTCATAATTATGTATGTAGTTGTAGAATGAAAAATCGCTGTATGTTGATTCCTTGAACGATGCAGTTTGTTGAATTCTTGTAGAATGAAGTGGGTAAGGGACCCCGTGTATGCTGGTACCAGAACAAACCAGCTTATGGCCACCAAATGTTGAATAGTGGTGGGCTTATCGAATGCCTTTGGACTGGCCACCAAATGTTGAGTAAGTAAATGTTGAGTGTCTCTTTAGTGTACGCCATAATAGTTGAAGGCGATGAAGACACAGTATGGTATCTGTGGTCTGGTTTGTGTAGGCAAATGTTGCGTAGTATATATCTTCTGTTGCCAAGGGCAGGTAGTGCTGGCACTTAAAGTATGGTGTAGACTTAGGACTGGTGTACATGTGTAAAATAGTTGCACAGTCATACAGGTACAGTTCCAACAGGAACGCCACACCAAATCACGACGTATGAAGTCAATAAAGCTTTAAACAGCAGTGATGGGTTTTTTGGCAATATATATTGTACGCCACAATGACAAGGTGCATGGACATCGTTATGCAGAAAAACATCACAGGTATTTTCACAACAGTCATTGTATCATCGAAGTAGTCGATTCAACAGGCACAGCAAACAGCATAATATTAATGTACATGATATGCCTTTTAGGATATCGTAAACCGCTGCACATGTAGTCAGGTAGTAAACTTCCCCTTTCCATAAGAGCTAGTAGATATCAACTAGGAGATTAAATATGGTCTCCTCGATTTGACCTCAACAAGACAGGCATGTCTTTTGAGCGCCACATTATCGTTCTCTATGTTCCTTATCCAGCAAAGGTATCAAACCTAGATCCATCAACAAAGTTCAGGAAGCAAGTAGTCCGTAGGACAGGCATCAATCGATGCGTGACAATATAAGTGGATCGTGAGCTGAGCAAACTTGTCATAATATATAGACTTTATAATAAGGCAGGCTAAGCGAAAGTCAACATCACAAGATGGCGATAAAGTCACTTAGCAAAAAAGGATTCATTTACCTGTTCATCAGGAATTAAATCACATAATCACATATGCCTCCAGGCATTAGGAATAACATGGAGATATATCATCTCAAAAAAGGAACAACAATCATGAGGACTCCTTCCTGAATAATCTAAGCGAAGACTAGCACATAGCTACGTCTCGCCTTACCAGCTTCTCTGCTCAGACTGACCTGGGTGAAAATCGTTGAAACAACGCCACAAAAAGAGACATGCGCAGAACACGCGAATCGAATACAACTCAGCCAGATTTACGAAACGAAGAATGTTCTACGATGTTCGACTAAAGACCTTTTACCTTAAAAGGAAATGAATCTTGAAACATTGCGATTGCCAACTGTTTTCAAAGAACTGGCGATCTGAGCGCTCCATAAATGGACATGACTCAAAATCGTTTACACAACTATCGGCAACCCTAGCTATCAAGATAAGACAACTTCTTGACGATAGCTATCAAGATTAGACGACTGTAGAAATAAAAGTGACTACAATTCCATGAGTTCCTTCCCATGCATTAAAAAATTAACTATAGTCAGAATGCATGGTCAGAATAAGTTGCGACAAGTTTTTAGCAGCAACAGTGGTGCTCCTTAAACAACTCCATAGTGAAAACAGATCTTCCAGACATTACTCTCAATGGACAGAAAGTTGAAAGGCAAGAAAAGCTGAAATATCTTGGAATTACATTAGATCGCAGGCTATCTTATAAGTACCACGTTGAGCAAATCACATTAAAATGCAGGAGAGGTCTAGCAGCCCTGAAAATAATGGCTGCGACGCGTGTGGAGCAGAGATTACTATTTCTTCTTTATCATCACTTAGTAATATCAGTCATTGAGTATGGGCTGGAAATACTCACGCTGTCAGTAACACAATGTGAATGACTAGAACACATTCAAAATGAAGGGATGTGTATAGTCTTGGGCTGTACGCAAGATACCCCCATTGTGACAATGAGGTATATGCTTGGGGTGCTGTCAATTAGATCCAGATATGCGATGGCCCAAGCAAAAGCCTATATGCGAGTAACCACATATAAATGGCACCCTCTGCATGGTAAATAGCTGACATGAAGGGAGCAAGAATAAAGAGAGGGATGTCATGGATGGCACAGGTAGAGACAACGATCAAGCAGGTGGCCACAGTTGAAAACATATTCAAAGGGGATGAGTGGAGTATGTCAGATGAGAACTGGATTAATTACCAACAAGTCATCATCAGCCTTAGCAGAGAGTGTAGAACTTGGGGCAATGGAAAAGCAGAACTGGAAATTAATCAACTGATAGATGATCATGCCGGGGATAATGATGCCATTGTGTATACAGATGGGTCTGTGATCCATGGTGAGAAATCAGGCTGGGGCTTCTCTGCTAGGGTAAAGGGCAGAATCGTCACGGAACATAGCGGGGCTTACAAGATAACAACTTCCAGCATGAAAATGGAGGTAGAGGCAGTCACTGCAGCCTTAAGGTGGATATCTGAAACTTCACTCACAAAGGCAGTCATTGTGTCGGACTCTGTCCATGCTTTGAAAGGTTCAAAGTGGTTGGTTGCGGCATGAACGGAAAACATTCATAGAAACTTCGAGTCTACAAGAGCTGGTGTGGATCTACTGTCCTGGTCATGCAGGGGTATGTGGTAATGAGAGAGATGACAGATTGGCCTCGAGAGCACCCATAGTGGGGACACTGGACATGGATAAGGGAGAGATACTAAGGGCAGTTAATGATCACCTGCTAGATAATGACACTGCTATGGATTAATCAACAAGGCTGAGACTGTTGAAGTTTGGCATCAAACGTGGGACTAGCAGAGATGGACATGAGAGAGGATGCATCCATCGTATGTAAAACCAGCGTGCTACAGATACAATTAGTATTCATACTCTTCGATATTTGCTGAGGGAGACTGAGTACCTATGGGTTTGCCCGGAGTGCAGTGAGGTCGATTCTGATTAATAATAACAACAACAAAGCCAACATGCAACAAGCTTGAATCATCAGACTCTTGAGGAGGGAGAAAAAATACTTGTTAAGTTCTAGAAATAGTTTATGGTTTAATTTTTGAAATATCATTTTTACAAAGTGTAATTTTTTTTTTTTAAACCACAAAAAATCAACCGACTTAGAAAGTACGATCGATATCAATATAAACTTTCAAATGGCTCCAATCAACTGGAAACTCGCAAAATCTCAAACAAGCGAGACTGCCATTGTTGCTTAGCAATGAAGTAAACAACCTTTTATCGTGTGCTTTTAGGCGAATCAGCCAGTAAGATAAAAGATAAAATACAGGCGATTTTGGGCAAATTGGACAGGAAAGGGTTAAATTTGTTTCATATTTATGTGTCTTCACTCTTTCATTGGATATATGTATTCATGAAGTGAGGTGTTGATTACAAAATAAACCATATCTCACCTCTTTAACAACAGCATTACTGCGTTGGCTGTGCTGGCATCCAGGCCAGTAGTTGGCTCATCCAGAAACAGCACAGGAGGGGAGATAATCAGTTCCATCCCTATGTTACACCTCTTCCTCTCACCACCAGAGACCCCTCGGATGAACTGAGTACCAACCTAGCACACAGGAAACATAACAATATTGTAAGTTACCCTGTGTAGCCTTTAATATGCTATAATGCAAGCACTTTAACTGTTCTACAGAACCAAAGAAAGTGCCAGTGGTACATGAGATGAGAAGAAGATGCAGGCAATGGAAAGGTAAACACATTGAGAAAACCTGTTGATAGCAATACAAGGTAGTCTGGATCTGGAATCCCCAGGGTTAGAGAGGTAGAGGGAGACCAAAGAAAACATGGAGAAGACAACTGGAGGCAGACATGAAAGGGATGAGGAAGACATAGGATGACCTTGAGCTGATGACATGTAACTAGTTGACTTCTGCAAAGTTTCTTGAAGGCATATGCTCCTTGAGGAACTGACAGATGATGACAATAACTGCTCTATAAAAAGCTAACATTTCAATTCATTCAGTCAGGACTAAGAAGTGCCCAGGATTCTGAAGAATATTTAACAGATTACAGTTTTATTCCACATGTTTTCCATTACAGACTAAAGTATTTTTTAATGTTCCTATTGCAAACTTCCATATCCTTCTTGGCCATCATCTATTCTATTTGACCTGTGTTGTCCATGTTAGTGATGTTTATGGTAAGAAGCCCCTGGCAACAACAGAACAATCCTTTGTCAGCACTTGCCATGTGTAGTTCCCAGGGGTCTTTGAAGAGGCAATAAAAGAATGGAACTACTGCTTCCTCGGGTACATTGTAAGAGGCGACTAATATGAGGCTGTGGTTGAGGTTCGCAACTTTATCTTAGAAAACAAACTGCTGCAGACATGACCCACTGCAAGAGCACACAAATGCTTTGATGCAGGCCTCCTCCAAGAGAACCAGCTGCAAAGGTGGGTCCATGCTCTGTAAGGAGCCAACAGGGAACAGCAAAAGAAAGCACATCTTTCTTCCTCTTGACCACTGTTGTGGGTAGTTTTGCAAGTATATGTCATTTTTTGCTAGGATTTAGTTTTAACGATGCATTTAATGCTGCATAAACATTTATTCAGAAAGGAACTGAGATATGTCACTGGGGTTTTTCTAGCATTTACTTCTGTGAAAACTAAAACCTAGGACATCACACTTAAACATCATTATCTAGGTCTCAAGGCTAAATTTATCTGATTTCTTGGGCACAGAGCACTTATAAGTGTTTGGTTATCTGGATAAAAGAGAAAGTGTTACCTAATCCAGAGATAATGACAAATATTCTAGCTTGAGTGAAAAACATGTGAGCTAGCAAAGCAATCTAGTTGCTAAAATCTAAACTTCCACATACTATATTATTCATTTCTTGTGTGAACAAAACATGTCCAGAAATGGCTTAAACTCACCTTAGAATCTGCAACCTCTGTCAGACCTAGCTCAAATATAACCTGGTCAACCCTTCTTTTCCTTTCAGCCTTGCTGACTGAGCTGGGAAGACGAAGTGCTGCTGAAAACTCAAAGTTCTCCCTGACTGTCAGTGTACCCATCACAACATCATCCTGAGGAATAATATTTGAGATGCAATAGTAACTGGCCTTCAAATTTTATATGTGGATCAGTCGAGTTATGCAGCAGTGACAGGCAAGTACAGGTCTGTATCCTTTAATCCGAAATGCTCAGGTACAGCCGTGTTTCAGAAACTGGACTTTTTCGGTTTCCACGTCACTCAAAATAGCCAAAGTTACCCAATATGTTAGACAGTCGCCCAAAAGTAGCCCAAAGTCGGCAAACAAAAAAAAAAGTTCGATTTTCAGAATATTTTGGTTTTCGGGTGATCTGATTTAAGGATTTGTAGGAGTAAAACATGTATGATATAAGTTTTACAACATAGCAATACAATAATAACAGTGGGTGCGAAGGAAATACCATTCATAAAGTTACTGCAGTTGCAGATTTATCTGTTGTGGCTGTTACTGGGTTTTTGGGTTTTTACTGAAACATTCCCTGTTATTATTGCACTGTTCCATTTTAAAGCTGAAGTACATAGTGCTTTTACTGTTACTTGCCTGGATCAGTTTTTACTACATCATTAGTTTATCTATACCCCCAAGAGGTTCCCAGGGGTCTGGAAAATAAATAACAAAGGCACTGCTCACTCAGATGTATCATTCTTCTTCTTCTTCTTTGATCCTTAGCCGCCGACCGTCAAAGCAGTCAGTGGCCATTACGCCTGGTGGCGTCTTGTAGGGCAACAACAAATTGATTCCACTTTGCTCGGTCGGTGGCCATCCTTCGTACAGTGCCCCAACTCTAGTTCATTCTTTGCATCTGAGCCTCCGCAGTCCTCCGCCAAGTTGTTTTTGGTCGGCCTCTCTTTCATTTTCCTTCAGGGGTCCATAGCATAGCTGTTCTTGTGATGGCATCGGGGTCTCTTCTGAGGACATGGCCAACCCAGCTCCAGCGTCTGCCAGCTATGATGGTGTGCATGTCCTCTTGCTTGCTCCGAGTAAGCAGATCTTGGTTGGTGATGATATTCGGCCAAAAGATTCGGAGAATTTTTCTTAGGCATGTTGTGTGAAAAGAGGACAATTTCGACATTTCCTTCTCTGTAACTCTCCAGCATTCCACACCATAGAGAAGCACAGAAAGCACACAGCTCTGATATAATCTTAATTTTGTGCTTGTGCTGTACTGGGATGTATCATAAGAGACGACTTATGTGAGGTTGTGCATGAGGGTGGCAACTTCATCGTCCAAAATAAACTGCTATAGAAACCACCACAGCAAAAGTACAAGTGCTATGGTGCTAGCTTGCTATAAAAGGGGATAACTGCAGAAGTGATCCCTCGCTCCATAAGGAGACAACGTGACTAGTTTATCTATACCAAACAAAGTGATCCTACATGTAAATACTATTTCAGCATTAGTGATAAGTTTTGATACCATAAATTACAAGAATAAAGTAACAAATGCCAAAAATACTCTCGTCATTAGCAACACTTTAAATAACCAAATGATATGCTATATAAATATATGTCAATATTTTAGCAGTATAATGTAGCAACAGCGAAGTTACCAGCTAACTTAACTTATAGCTCTTGCCATGCTGTGTCAATAATGATAGATTATTTTGCAGTTAAATACATTTTGTAATTAAACATTTTAAAAATGTTACAGTAAATGTTCACCAGTGAATACAGATCATGATTCTACACTGTAAGTGATGCATATTTCACAGTACCTTAATATTTACTAATCGATTATACCAAAAATAGCTTCTTTAGTGTTGATGACACAAGTAAAATAATGAATCTGTACGCTTTTTTTTTATTTGTCTCCTTGGCGGTGGAAACACTCACGAGGTATGAACTCTGATATCATCATTATGTGTCATAACTATTAACCCACCCGTATCTGTCAATGGCAAGAAAACCTGTTTTCTTTTCCACTCAGTTCCACATTAAATTTCCAGAATGGTCTTGTCTTACCACTTCTTCTATCCTTATACTTCTGTCACATCACACTGGTCTTAATATATGAAAATCTAATATATGAAAGCCTGTATCTTTCTGGCTGTGATTTTTTTTTTTTTAATTGTTCTCCATGTTCAGTAAGACTGACTTGACATTTGAGTTCCTATTTTTGTGCTGAACTTGATTACTTTTTATTTCCATACATTTTTCAATGCAATGTATGCTTCTCTTGCATATAAGTTAATAAACTAATAAAACGGTATTGAATCAGTTTTACAAATAACAGTTCACATGAGACAAGGGACGTTTCGGGTTTTACCCTTCGTCAGCCACAAACAGGTGACACTTATACTATACTACAATTATTGCTGCTACCCTGTTTCCGTTTCGTGACTACTATATTTTGTGTGCATCTCTTGTTTCAAATTTTTACATTTGTTCATTATGCCTTATCAGAAACATTTGATTTCTTCTCTTCATTCTTTTATCACCCATTCATTTTCTCTCATGCCTTCTGATATATCTCGTACTGCTTGTGACTTAGCCTTTACTATATACAAGAAGACACGCTGTACATGTCACATTAATTTTCTCAAGAACTGTCTCCATGCTAGAGTTATTCCCAAAGGGTTTGTCTCTAGCTTCCATCTATCGGCGGGACTTCCTCATCTTGCCGACCAGCATCGCTTACAACAAGTTGAGAAGAAATGTTCCTTCCAACGTATGAGCTGCGTCACTTGCTATACATAAACGCCAGCTGACTGAGTTTGAACTTTCGAAATCCAACCTTACACAACAGCTACGTCTACTGACTTCTTTGTGCCCGGCAGCGTTCCCTCTTATTCGCACTATAATCCGTGACACGAATAGGGAGCTGTATACTCGTTTGTGTACGCATAAAAAAGAGAAATTGCGCAGCCTCCGTCCGCAACCTCCTTTAGGGTCCTCTATTCAGTCTTCTACCCAAGCTAAAGTTATTTGCATTCCTCCAGATTTGCATCTGTCTCCTGATGAATTGTCTGTCCTGAGCAAAGGTCTTAAGTTTGTTCCTCTTCGTTCTAATTTTGACAAATATTCTCTGCTTCAGGATGTTCACAGCTTCCATCGCCGCATGCGTCTCAAATATTACCATCGTAATGGTAATGATTCTACCAGGGTTTCCGATACTGATGATATCTTTCGTCGTTTCGGCAAACGTAAACTAGACTGGACTCCAGCTCCAGGAGCTTCTCGTGCTCTGGATTTATATATTGCCAATACTTTACATGACATTGACCAGCTCAATCTACGCTGTCTCCGTCGATCTAACCTCACGTCTTCTGAATGGCGGGCATTGTCATGCCTTAAAAACCGTGATGATTTTGTTATCAAGCCGGCCTGACAAAGGTGGTGCTGTGGTTGTTTTTGCGTAAGGACTTATACATTCACGAAGAGTTACACAGCTATTCTTCTTATAACACTGAACCTTTTTACTCACCTTGTTCTGGTGATGCTACAGTCCCGGAATAATCTTACTGTTTTATGAGACTATCCGGGCACTTGTCCATGATGATCATCTCCCTTCGGTGCTTTATCTCTCCATATTTTTGATAGTAGTCCTTGGTAAGCCTTCCTTCTACATGCTTCCTAAGGTGCATAAAATTGCTAACCCTGGTAGGGCCTATTGTTTCAGCCTGCTCTTTGGTCCACTGAACGTATATTTCTGAATTCCTTGAATAGTATTTTCCAGCCTTTGGGTCGCCATCTGCCTTATTATTTGAAAGACCCCCCTCATGCTATCACTAACTTTGATTCTATCAGATTCAAGCCTGATCGTACATATTACCGTTCTTTATCCTTCTAGATGTTTGTTCCCTTTATAATTCTATTCCACATGCTGACATGAGAACTTAAGGCACTCAACAATTTTTTCTCGACCACGTTACTGACTCATACTATAACAACAGGTCCGCTTCTTTCGCCTTGCTGATTGGTTCTTAATCTCAACTCTTTTGAGTTTAATGGCCAATTCTTCAACCAAATCAGTGGCGTTTGCTATGGTACTAAGATGGGCCCTAGTTACGCTTGCCTTTTTATGGGCCACTTTGAATATTTTGGTCTTTCAAAATTATGATGGGCCAATACCCGCAGTTTTACCGCTGCTACATTGATTTTGGTATTGGCATTTACTGATTAATGTCTGAGGTAGACCTCCGTCGATTTATCGACTATGTTTGGTAATTTCAATCCTGCCATCAAAATTCACTTCTGAAATTTCTACAGACCCATCAGTGAACTTCCTTGGACATCACTGTGACTATTAGCCCTATTGGTCTTAAAAACAGGTTTCAATCTGTCTATTAAGTCTAAGGCTTGCACTGACCTCATGGTTTCCTTCTTTATACTTCATCGCATCCTCTTAGCTGTTAAAAATTCCATTCCCTTTTGTTTGGCGTCAGGCTTCTTCGCTCATTGCCAAGTCTGGGAGGTTATGTCACGATGACGATGATTTTTCATCAGCGAGCTCAAGAGATGCTTGAGTTCTTTCGCCGACGTCTTTATCCAGAACATGTGTTATCTGAATGCCCTTAATCGTATCACACAGCGTCACTTCGTCAGGTGACGGCACTCACTACTAAACCTTCTGTCCAATCTGACAGACTCAAAATATCTGGTTTCTAACTTTCCATCCTCACTGCCTGGCGGTTAAGAGAATTCTGTTTACATCTATCCTGAACCAAAGAGTTATTTCGCCTGATCGTACTTACCAGTCTTTTCCTTCTAGATGTTTGTTCCCTTTATACTTCTATTCCACATGCTGATGGTCTTAAGGCACTCCAGTTTTTTCTCGACCAACGTACTGATCTTACTATAAGTACAGGTCCGCTTCTTCGCCTTGCTGAGTTGGTTCTTAAATCTCAACTCTTTTGAGTTTAATGCCAATTCTTCAACCAAATCAGATACTGTGGCGTTGCTATGGGTACTTTATTTTTTTTTTTTTTTTTTTTTTTTTTTTTTTTTTTTTTTTTTTTTTTTTCGTACGCCCGCTAATACTCGAGGCGAAATCTCAGGTTATTATTTTCTGTCTAACCTGACATTGATTTTACGTGAGTATCCCTTTATTTCTTGTACAGAGACAGGTGTCCCTCCTTGCCATTTTTGGCAAATACTCGCCGATTTCGGAGGTACCCATTGCAGCTGGGTCGGTTTCTCAGGAGCCGCCAGTCCCTGGTCGACGACACACATCCTTCAAATGTCCTCGCCAGGTTGTTTTTAGTTGTCAGTTCCTACCCCGCCCTCGCTTTCTTCCAGTCCAAATTTTGCCCGTCGACGAAAAATCCTCAAATGCCGTCGCCCGGGTTTGATCCTGTATCACCCGGTCGCCAGAGCGGTGTTGTAACCACTAACGCTAGCGCGGCTCCCCCTATGGGTACTAAGATGGGCCCTAGTTACGCTTGCCTTTTTATGGGCCACTTTGAATATTTGGTCTTTCAAAATTATGATGGGCCAATACCCGAGTTTTACCGCCGCTACATTGATGATGGTATTGGCATTACTGACATGTCTGAGGTAGACCTCCGTCGATTTATCGACTATGTTGGTAATTTCAATCCTGCCATCAAATTCACTTCTGAAATTTCTACGACCTCAGTGAACTTCCTTGACATCACTGTGACTATTAGCCCTATTGGTCTTAAAACGTCTGTCTATTATAAGGCTACTGACGCTCATGGTTTCCTTCTTTATACTTCATCGCATCCTCTTAGCTGTAAAAATTCCATTCCCTTTTCTCAGCTTCTTCGCTTGCGTCGGTTATGTCACGATGACGATGATTTTCATCAGCGAGCTCAAGAGATGCTTGAGTTCTTTCGCCGACGTCTTTATCCAGAACATGTGTTATCTGATGCCCTTAATCGTATCACACGCGTCACTCGTCAGACGGCACTCACTACTAAACCTTCTGTCCAATCTGACAGACTCAAACTGGTTCTAACTTTCCATCCTCACTGCCTGGCGGTTAAGAGAATTCTGTTTCGACATCTATCCTGATACCAAAGAGTTATTTCGCCTGATCGTACTTACCGTCTTTTCCTTCTAGATGTTTGTTCCCTTTATACTTCTATTCCACATGCTGATGGTCTTAAGGCACTCCAATTTTTTCTCGACCAGCGTACTGATCTTACTATAAGTACAGGTCCGCTTCTTCGCCTTGCTGAGTTGGTTCTTAATCTCAACTCTTTTGAGTTTAATGGCCAATTCTTCAACCAAATCAGTGGCGTTGCTATGGGTACTAAGATGGGCCCTAGTTACGCTTGCCTTTTTATGGGCCACTTTGAATATTTGGTCTTTCAAAATTATGATGGGCCAATACCCGAGTTTTACCGCCGCTACATTGATGATGGTATTGGCATTACTGACATGTCTGAGGTAGACCTCCGTCGATTTATCGACTATGTTGGTAATTTCAATCCTGCCATCAAATTCACTTCTGAAATTTCTACGACCTCAGTGAACTTCCTTGACATCACTGTGACTATTAGCCCTATTGGTCTTAAAACGTCTGTCTATTATAAGGCTACTGACGCTCATGGTTTCCTTCTTTATACTTCATCGCATCCTCTTAGCTGTAAAAATTCCATTCCCTTTTCTCAGCTTCTTCGCTTGCGTCGGTTATGTCACGATGACGATGATTTTCATCAGCGAGCTCAAGAGATGCTTGAGTTCTTTCGCCGACGTCTTTATCCAGAACATGTGTTATCTGATGCCCTTAATCGTATCACACGCGTCACTCGTCAGACGGCACTCACTACTAAACCTTCTGTCCAATCTGACAGACTCAAACTGGTTCTAACTTTCCATCCTCACTGCCTGGCGGTTAAGAGAATTCTGTTTCGACATCTATCCTGATACCAAAGAGTTATTTCGCCTGATCGTACTTACCGTCTTTTCCTTCTAGATGTTTGTTCCCTTTATACTTCTATTCCACATGCTGATGGTCTTAAGGCACTCCAGTTTTTTCTCGACCAACGTACTGATCTTACTATAAGTACAGGTCCGCTTCTTCGCCTTGCTGAGTTGGTTCTTAATCTCAACTCTTTTGAGTTTAATGGCCAATTCTTCAACCAAATCAGTGGCGTTGCTATGGGTACTTTATTTATTTTTTTTTTTTTTTTTTTTTTTTTTTTTTTTTTTTTTTTTTTTTTGCGTTCGCCCGCTAATACTCGAGGCGAAATCTCAGGTTATTATTTTCTGTCTAACCTGACATTGATTTTACGTGAGTATCCCTTTATTTCTTGTACAGAGACAGGTGTCCCTCGCCATTCAGGCAAATACTCGCCGATTTCGGAGGTACCCATTGCAGCTGGGTCGGCTCAGGAGCCGCCAGTCCCTGGTCGACGACACTCCTTCAAATGTCCTCGCCAGGTCTCGAGTTAATCCAGTCCAAATCCCCGTCGACGAAAAATCCTCAAATGCCGTCGCCCCGGTTTGATCCTGTATCACCCGGTCGCCAGAGCGGTGTTGTAACCACTACGCTAGCGCGGCTCCCCTATGGGTACTAAGATGGGCCCTAGTTACGCTTGCCTTTTTATGGGCCACTTTGAATATTTGGTCTTTCAAAATTATGATGGGCCAATACCCGAGTTTTACCGCCGCTACATTGATGATGGTATTGGCATTACTGACATGTCTGAGGTAGACCTCCGTCGATTTATCGACTATGTTGGTAATTTCAATCCTGCCATCAAATTCACTTCTGAAATTTCTACGACCTCAGTGAACTTCCTTGACATCACTGTGACTATTAGCCCTATTGGTCTTAAAACGTCTGTCTATTATAAGGCTACTGACGCTCATGGTTTCCTTCTTTATACTTCATCGCATCCTCTTAGCTGTAAAAATTCCATTCCCTTTTCTCAACTTCTTCGCTTGCGTCGGTTATGTCACGATGACGATGATTTTCATCAGCGAGCTCAAGAGATGCTTGAGTTCTTTCGCCGACGTCTTTATCCAGAACATGTGTTATCTGATGCCCTTAATCGTATCACACGCGTCACTCGTCAGACGGCACTCACTACTAAACCTTCTGTCCAATCTGACAGACTCAAACTGGTTCTAACTTTCCATCCTCACTGCCTGGCGGTTAAGAGAATTCTGTTTCGACATCTATCCTGATACCAAAGAGTTATTTCGCCTGATCGTACTTACCGTCTTTTCCTTCTAGATGTTTGTTCCCTTTATACTTCTATTCCACATGCTGATGGTCTTAAGGCACTCCAATTTTTTCTCGACCAGCGTACTGATCTTACTATAAGTACAGGTCCGCTTCTTCGCCTTGCTGAGTTGGTTCTTAATCTCAACTCTTTTGAGTTTAATGGCCAATTCTTCAACCAAATCAGTGGCGTTGCTATGGGTACTAAGATGGGCCCTAGTTACGCTTGCCTTTTTATGGGCCACTTTGAATATTTGGTCTTTCAAAATTATGATGGGCCAATACCCGAGTTTTACCGCCGCTACATTGATGATGGTATTGGCATTACTGACATGTCTGAGGTAGACCTCCGTCGATTTATCGACTATGTTGGTAATTTCAATCCTGCCATCAAATTCACTTCTGAAATTTCTACGACCTCAGTGAACTTCCTTGACATCACTGTGACTATTAGCCCCATTGGTCTTAAAACGTCTGTCTATTATAAGGCTACTGACGCTCATGGTTTCCTTCTTTATACTTCATCGCATCCTCTTAGCTGTAAAAATTCCATTCCCTTTTCTCAGCTTCTTCGCTTGCGTCGGTTATGTCACGATGACGATGATTTTCATCAGCGAGCTCAAGAGATGCTTGAGTTCTTTCGCCGACGTCTTTATCCAGAACATGTGTTATCTGATGCCCTTAATCATATCACACGCGTCACTCGTCAGACGGCACTCACTACTAAACCTTCTGTCCAATCTGACAGACTCAAACTGGTTCTAACTTTCCATCCTCACTGCCTGGCGGTTAAGAGAATTCTGTTTCGACATCTGCCTATTCTCAACTCTGATCCTGATACCAAAGAGTTATTTCGTGATACACCTTTGGTAGCTTATCGTAGGGATAGGAATTTTAGGGATATTCTTGTACACAGTCGCTTGCGACATTCTAGCCCATCTTACTTTGGTACTAAACCGTGCCAACGCCGGATATACAAGACCTGTCTGTTTGTACTCCAAACTCAGACAGTCACTTTTCCTAAAGGAAAATTTATCATTAGAGAGTCTTTTACGTGCGAATCCAGAAACCTGATTTATGCTATCATCTGCAAGAGATGTGGCATGACCTATATTGGTGAAACTGGTAGGCGTTTGGCAGACAGGTTTCGTGAGCACTTGAATGACATCTATCAGGACAAACATTTACCGGTGGCCCTTCATTTCAATAGACCGGACCATTCAGGTAATTCCGATATACATGTCACTGCCCTGCGTTCATGTGCCGGTAATGACAAGACTCGCTTTTCGTTGGAGAATCGCCTTATTTTTAAAATGGGCATTCTAGCTCCCGGCGGTTTAAATATACAACATCATTTTGCATAAATTCTGGTAGCTTTTCTCTTTTTCATTCTTTATTCGTTGTCTTTATGATCTATCTTCTTGTGTTTTTGCTTTGGTTCGTTTCGTATCTTTTTATATCTCTTGTTTTGTCGCTATCGTACATCACTTCCTTGTGCATTCTGTGACAAGAGACTACCGCTTTCTTCCACGGATTCTTTGCATCGAGCTAAGCTAACTTTAACTAGTTCCACAGTTTTGTTTATTCTTCTTTTTTTCGTTTCGTTGGATTATTTACTTTCTTGTTTCAGTATTTCTTTTAGATTTTACGGTTTTCTTGTATTGTTATTCATCGTATAGTTTTGTAGTACCTATATGTAATTTTTGTCTTTGTCACCTGTTTGTGGCTGACGAAGGGTAAAACCTGAAACGTCCCTTGTCTCATGTGAACTGTTATTTGTAAAACTGATTCAATACCGTTTTATTAGTTTATTAACTTATATTCCTTACCAGTTTTACTGCAGCCCCTTAATTTATTTACTTATACTATGCTTCTCTTGCCTTTTGTACTATTCTGATATCATTATCAATTCAACCTACTTTGCCTATATTTCTGCCAGGAAGCATGTATGATTCCAGAACTTGTAAGAATGTATCCCCCAGTTTAATCTGGCTACCTGTTGTGACATTTATTCTCATAAAATTTGTCTTTTCTTGTGTATTTTCAAACCCAATCACTGTTAACTCTCATTATGCATTCTCGTGTCTTGCATCTATACTGTTCAAAAAAAGAAACGCATAGCTACTGAAGGCACACACATAGCCATAATTTTGATATTCAATAACTTTTTTAAATTTAATAAGTTAATTGTTCAAATTGCACACAAGAACACCTTAGGGTTCAACCAATCAATTGACAGTTGTTTTGCATCTGGGTCACAAGAGTTTTTTGGCGTACGGACTTTCCCGTTAGTATGGTGTGTGGCCTCCTCTTGCATCGATCAGCGACTGGCATCTCCTGGGCATGGATGCAATCAGACATCTGATGTGGGCCTGTGGGATGGCTGCCCACTCTTCCTGGAGTGCCTGGAAAAGATCACGACGATTGGCTAGAGCAACGTCTCGGCGACAAACACGTCTATGCAGCTCATCCCACAGGTGCTCAATCGGACTCATGTCTGGAGACAGGGATGGCCAGGGAAGGGTGAGAATGTTGTTGGCAGTCAGGAACTGTGTGGTCAACCGTGCACAATGGGGTCTGGCATTGTCCTGTTGAAACACAGACCTTTGGGCAGCCAAAAGTGGAAGGACATGGGGTCGAAGAATTTCATTGACGTATCGTTGCGCATTCAAGCCTCCTTCAATGTGCACCAATTGACTCCTTCCGTTGTAACTGATCATTCCCCACACAATTGCACCTCCACCACCATGCGGCGGAGCATCATCAACACAATTTTGGGCAAAACGTTCATTTCGCCTACGGTAGACCCTACGCCGTCTATCATGATGCTGCAACAAAAAGAAAGATTCGTCACTAAACCAGACACATCTCCATTAATTGTCAGCTGCCCAGGGACGATGCTGGTTGGCCCAAAGAAGTCGATTTTGGCGATGGCGGCGCGTAAGGACAGGTCCTCGGTGATGTTGTTGTGCCCAAAGTCCAGCGTCATGCAGTCTATTCCGGACAGTTTGATCAGACACATGACGTCCTGCAGGCAATGACTGGGCAGTTGAGGAAGCTGTTGTAAACCTGTCTCTGAGGTGACGAAGCCGAATAAAGCGATCCTCCGCTGCTGTTGTCACTCTGGGTCATCCACTGCGATGCCGGTCTTCAACTGAGCCAGTGGCTTGGAACCGGTGCCAAAGTCGACTGATGGTACTCTGATGCACGTTTAGATGCCTGGCAACCTGACTTTGACTTTCGCCTGCATGCAGTCGGCCAATAGCAATGTTCCTTAAATTTATCGATAGAGACGCCATAAATGTCTGCTTGAAAATGAACTGAATTTTGTGTGTGTAGCGTTATCCTTTTATAGGGTTTCAGTTGCGTAGTCAGTGAATAGTGTTCACCCCAAATTTTGTTGCTTTCACGTGCACGCAACATGAGCTGTGGTCAAAAATTGCATCATAAACACTATTGACCACTGCATTGTAACGATTACAAAAACGAACGCAATTCAGGTCAACATGTGCATTTGACACTGTAAAGAACATTTGAGGCTGGTTTTTATATACCCTAGCACCAAATTTTACTTACAAACTCATAAAAACGAGCCCTCGGATAGCTATGCGTTTCTTTTTTTGAACAGTATAGTTACGGTTATGGACAGAAGAGTCAGGTCATCATCAAAATCTAGCTGTTTTGTCAAGAGTTCACTGAATTATATTTCTGTTGGTTCATGTTGTTGTTTTCAAAATGCAGTCAACAGATAATAAGAGAAATGGTGACAAGAGGCATCTATAATGCACTCCAATTCTTATCTCAAACGGCTCAGTAAATTGACCTACACAGAGAATTCTACACTTCATGTTCTTTTAAGTAGGTTAGGAAACTTAAGGTAGTAGGCTACCCTCAAAAGATTTAAAAAAATAAAAATCCAACAATTTTCATTTTCATGCTTTAAAACATCATCAACATGTTCTTGTACTAAAAATAATTCATAGAAGCTTAGAGATACTCTGGTATGATAGGAATCAGTGTTTTTCTACACACACCCCCTTGAGTGATTTGCATAGCAACCAATGTTTATAGTTGGTTACCATGTGAATAATGACCCAACATGAAGGTGCGTAATTGTAAAACTGCGAAATTATAATTATACTGAGGCAACAGGAAAAATATATTTATAACTTTTCCAAGGGGAATCACTCAATGATTTCTTATGAATTTTTCAAAAGTGTGTATCTAGAAAGCTTTGATCGTAAATGTCAGCATTTGTTACATGCATTGTGCATTTTCCCCCACATCAACTCTATTTATTGCTAGTTTTATATTGATTCTGTATAATAGTAGTTAGCAGAGCTTCTTTTGTTCACAATGGGAAATAAGGACAAAGTAAGTTCCTTGGAAATCGGTACACCATCAAAACCGTTGCCTGAGAGACACTGTCGATAGTGACGCTATAAAGCCTCTGTGCTCCTCAAAAGAAAATAAAGGTCCAAGAAAGTGAAGGACAAGCTAAAAATGACAACAGAGGAAATGTGTTTATCCTTATTGTAAAACTGCTGTTTAGGTTTTTATGCGCTATTTAGATGTGACAAATGTTATCAGTACTCACTGACCTGTGAGATCGTCGAAGAGACTCGGGAATGAATGTATCAGTGCACAAACAGGAATGCCAATAAGATGAAATCTCCAGTGACAAAGAAGTAAATGTGCGAATGGTGGGCATTTGTGCGTATAATTGGGAAAGGCACTGCATTGCAGAATTTTTCGATATTCATGAACACAAGTCATCCCATGGCAAACGGAGAACGCTGCACAGGATCTATTCAGCAAGTAAGGACATTGCAATGGAAAGACCCTGACACAGAAAAGGGGATTCATAGACACCGCAGCTGCAGAGAGACCTTTATTCAACAGGAGCTCATTAAACTTCATGTGAGTTCTTTTTCTGTTTTTTCTTCGATTTTTCGGAATTGTAACATAATTGGTTATCTTTGAAACAAGATATCTCTGGATCTGTACATTCAATTGACATGAAAATTAACACAGTTGGTTGTCATATAATCTTACAGATTCTGACCTAAAATGGATACATCAAGTTTTAGTTTTTATGACCATCATGTTTCACAGAATATCAAACATTCCAGAAATATAAATTTTGAAAATTCTTAAAAAAATAACCTTTCTGTCAATCTCTGTCATTTTAGGTCATGACCTCACGCTATATATAATGATTCCATTTGCCAAGTTTCAGTCAGATCCTTGTACAAATAAACATAGAAAAAAATTTTAAGTCCATACTAGCTGATTTCATTTAATTGTATTACTATATTATGTGCATAATGTGTGGACTACAAATTTTATGATTCTGAACACAATGACCCTTCAAGGTAGTCACTACCTTAAGGAGGAATCTATGCATCCCTTTAATACTCTAGAAATGTAATGTACTATATTATGTGCAGTGTGGCTATATGATATGAACATGATCTTTTAGTCAAAAAGCTACCATTTCTTTTCTCAACTTGTCTTTTAATCTCTCCAGGATGATTCTGAATTTAGTAGCATAGTTTTCCTCCATCTGTCCCCATTTCTTAGCTGACGGTATCCACTGCATTCTCCTCAGGAACAATGTCAACTATGTGTTCAAAGAAAGCAGTGGTCAGTTTCAGGCTGTTAAGTATTTTCATGAATGATACCGGTGATGGCCATATTTGTTCATTCACTAAGATGTGCATCCATAAAATAGTATTCCTGGTTCTTTCTTTACTGTTGCTACTTAAGGAGCACAGAGCCACCAGTGAAGTTGGCCTGCTTGCAAGGAAGTTGCCACTCTTTTTATGCATACTTCTTAACTCTTTTTTTGTCTCTTCTGCATTACCTTGACAAGCCTCTTAAATTCTTGCCCATATTTTCTAACATTTTCATCATCCAGTTGGAAGCCGCGCTAGCGTAGTGGTTACCACACCACTCTGGCGACCGGGTAATCCAGGATCAAACCCGGGCGACGGCATTTGAGGATTTTTCGTCGACCGGGATTTGGACTGGATTAACTCGAGACCTGGCGAGGACATTTGAAGGAGTGTCGTCGACCAGGGACTGGCAGCTCCTGAGCCGACCTAGCTGTAATGGGTACCTCTGAAATCGGCGAGTATCTGCCTGAATGGCGAGGGACACCTGTCTCTGTACAAGAAAAAAGGGATACTCACGTAAAATCAATGTCAGGTTAGACAATAATAACCTGAGATTTCGCCTCGAGTATTAGCGGGCGTACGAAAAAAAAAAATAAAAATATCATCCAGCAATTTGTCCAGGAAATAAAATTTGCTCATTAATTCTGAAGTAAATTCTCTCTCCTTTGTTGGCTTCAGTAAGTCAAGGTGTTTTTCAAGTACAATAATCATTAAACACAACTGCTGTAAATTTACCTGAACAACATAACCAACAAGACACTTGAAGTTGTCAGGAGGAGGTAAGCCATCAAGCAATATTGAACCAGATAAGCCTTTTGGTTCTTTCCTGCCTGCGAGAATGTCAAGAAGTCTGAAAAATAAAGTGGGAGTTTAAGACACCATGTAGTGTAAATCACATCACAAAAACATGAAATTTAGGGACTAAAAATCAATAATGTTTCTAACAAAATAAAAAAATATTCAAGAGGAAAACTGATAAAAAATTAAGATGACAATTTATTTATATCTCAGTTATCAATAGCATTTGTCTGTCATTATAAGATGGCAAAATTTATATGTTCACAATTCAAATCTCAGTAAGTTAACAAACATTCAATAAAAACTTACGAAGACTTTCCACTGCCAGTAGGACCAAGAATGGCATTCATCCCAGGCTTGAAAATGCCACTGAAAATCAAAGGTGAATCAATGTTACTCATCACCATTGCACAACAAATCCTACTGCTCATGTGTGAACATAATTATCTTTAAGTTATGAAATCCCCATTCTGTGTACAGCAACAGATGCCATTTAAAAAAAAAGTATGATTAACAGTTACTGTGAAAAATTTATCAAAGACGCCATTCATGATGAAGCCTGCAACAATATTTGTTAAGTCCTTTTTCGCATGGGAGTTAAGTGTTTGGGATTCTCACATGCGGGTCTAGTCTTTTATAGACACACTTGTGAGCACATCTAAAGTTATAATATGTTTAATTATTTGCGTGCCTTCGTGCACTATATTTGAACAAAATAGCGCAACTTGGTGTGATCGATTAGTTGCCAAACAGCAATGATGTTTGAACAGATCCATAGAGTCCTTTGTTAAGGGCAGACGTCTTCGACGAATATTGATATAAGTCTTAGCCCCTAAGTCGTGGGAAGACTCAATGAAATATATATTATAGTATCTCCCTGTGTGGAGCATATGCATTAACCAAACCTGGCTCATTCATGTATCTTGATTGATACTCTATTTATCCTTGGCAAGATTTGGCAGGGCTTCGGCATGTCTTGTTATGGCATGTCGCTAGTGTGTCCAGATTCTTGCTGAGCTTTGTCTGGATCGTAACGCATTGTATCTTCATGGAAGACACCCTTTGTATTATTCAAATCTTCGTAATGAAAACTAAGAATATAAGAACTTGGCACCGTAGAGCTTCTGCCGTCCTTGAGATGACAGTGGTTAGTGAGTCCGGTCGAATTCGATATTGATTATTTGAATCAACATACATATGCCTGCCATTATAACCTTTGATGATCTACTGTCTATGATGTCGATGTTCCTGTCTTCAATAAACTGTGATTGATGTGCTTCATGTGTCCAGCTTACTTGTCTTACCAGTTGGTCCATCTTATGACCCTGACATTACTGTGGTGTTGGTATCATCATGCTAAACAAATCTAAAGGACCCTAGACATTCGCTCAGTTATAAAACTGTCGGCCAATCCCAGTAAGCCCAACATTTCTGACATCATCATTGTCAGCAGTGCCAGTCAGCAGCACCAACACACAGCACACCAAACACGCCGGTAACAATATTATATATTCATAGTTTGCACAAGTGCTAATATGGACAAGGTTTGATAAAAGTTCAAAATTTGTCCTTGTATAGAAAAATGTTGTCTGCCATTACAGCTCGTCAGCTTAATTTCCGCCATAAAACGGACAATCATCAACCATCATTTTCCTTTGTGCTCATTTTGGAACCTGAATCTACCATGCAGCTGGTATCCTTACAGGATGCCTGTGCCCAGCATTTACATGCTATAGCAGCAGTGGTTTCTGTGACAATTTGTTTTACATGATGAGGTTTCAAGCCCCACGTACAACCTCATGTTAGTCGCCTTGTACGTCATGCCTGAGTGTCGTATTTTGGTCTGTATTACAACATGTCAAATTTACCCCTCGAAAATATCAAAGATAAACAGTACAATTATAACAGCCAATAGAATCGCTCCTTTTTCTGTTAGGTATAGGAACCCTTTTTTTTACGTTGGATAGAGGGACCTATTTTGTGCATTTGACAGAACGAAGATATTTTATTTCTTAATAACTAAAGATTTGTAAACAGAAAGGAATAACTAGATTTATAGCGAGGATATTACTTAAGAGGTTGGTGCAAATACTTCATGATAATACTTTATTGTAAGGGTAAAATCAGTTTTAGTGATAATTTTACTTCAGGGTAGTCCCCAATTTAGTTAGTTAAAGTATGCACAGATTTAAATGCACTGGGCTAACTAAAATATTAATAGCTAGAATGATAGAGATCAATTCCTAGTTTTATTAGAACTTTAAATAATTAAAATCGGTCCAAAAATAAGTAAAATAATAAATATTTAAACTTAGTCACATTGAACGGTAAGGCTGAAACACGGGCAGGGTGAAAATTCTTAACGCCAGTTTTTGACTGTGTCTCGATTGGTCGAGCACGGCGTTATATAAGGCTTTGAACTTGGTCGGATTCTTGCCACTAATATTTTTGAATCATAAGCGATACTAGGAAGAGCACAAATGTAAACTGTCAATATTTTGCCGCCTGTATCTAAAGCAGACCTAGAGAACCATTGAAACCCTGTATCAGCTTATGTATTTTACATGAGGGTAAGCGATATATAAAAATATTTGTATATATTCATGTTATTTGCCTGTAGTTATCCACTTACGTGTTCGCTGATGTGATAGAAGGAAAAAATAGGCCAAATGTGTAACAGACTTCCTTACCAACGTGTGTAGTTTTAAAGACGACAGGCCAGAAATGGAAACAGTGTAGGATATTTGCAAATTAGGGTAAAAGTGCGACTGTAAGTCTAGTAGTGTATGTGAAGGAGTATTTCATACTGGAACGACACAATATTCACGAACATAAGATAGGATGACAGGATGTGATAACATGATGTAATCAAGATGTACTTACTATTTTGTACTTACCCTGATTATGGTATGGAAGCAAATCATGGACGAATGGATCTAACATACGATGTATTAAGGAAATGAGTAATCAAATTGAACTGGCTGTGAGGTATTGAGGTAACTGTCCTGTGACTGATTTAATATTTGTATGTGATGTTGTCTGTATGTAGGGAAAAACTACTGGACCCTACAAGTTTTGCGAATGTCTTTTCATTCCAGGTTTTGTCCTGGTAATATTTCAAGTTCATGAGACATCCACTTGAGAGGAGCTATGGTGGTGTACTGTTCTTCAGATAAATAGAACGAAAGCCACATTTCCCAGCCTGGAGTTCATATTCTGTGCGAACCAAGCCAGGATTGGAGGTGTCTCAGACTTCAATCAAGATAAGTGGACACATAGATCCACTGTTCAGATGATCCAGCAACAATAAAAATAACTAAAAGAGAGAAACTAAAAATATTAAAGACTTAAAGTATGACTTGTTAGAGACTCCAACATTATAACATGATGATTCACGGAGGACCATATTCCACTCCTATTACGTTACCAGCCAGGGACATTGATACCAAGATTGTGAAGGTGTAATTGAACTATAATAACTTATATAAATAAATATAAACGCATATTATTGCCTTTTATGGAGAACATTCCATATTATTTATTTCATTTTGTAAATACCTTATAACCCGATTTTAAGGTTCCTAACTAAAAGAAAACAGGTTTAGGAACAATAAATTGTAAATACTATTATTCAGTCTTGCTTAATTATTATAATTAAGTCAATGTTCTGTTTGATAGATATTACATGTTAATAATTAATTACCCCTAGATAATTAGCCATACACAAATATATAACCATTACTCATTGTGGGATCTGGAGAGGTAGCAGATAGATCTTCAGGACCCAACATTATCATCATACCTGAAGGTTTACATAGCTTGACCCCACTTTGATGTCGATACACCCTTACTCTTTTCAGAGAAGGGGGTATTTCTTTTAAGACCAGTCTCTTATTTGGCACTATCCTGGTATCATCTGATACATCTTTTTGTCCAGGATATCTTTACTTTTAATAACATCCAAACCTCTCGCGACACTGAGGATGCAGCAGTCTTTTCTTTCTTTGTCTCTTCAGAGACCCCCAGAAACTACACAGGGCATGGAATAGACATATGTGCCATTAGCTAGGCTACATACAGTAGATATTCTTACTTCATTTCAATTTCTTGTAAACTGTCAATTAGCATATATTTTTGCAATCCGTCAAATATTTCATACTCTACTGTATGTGATTAAAGACAGACATCCTGGCGGTTACAAGATTTTTTTCTCACTAAATCAGTATAAAATCTAGATATCAAATAACCTTATATGTCACAGAGTAAGTTTAAGATGCCCCGTGTAGTTCCTATGGGGTCTCTGGGGAGGCAAAGAAACAAAAGCACTGCTGTTCTCTCAGATATAATGTAAAGAGGTGATTAATAAGAGGTTGTGCATTGAGCTGGTGAGATAAAGTGAAACAAATCACTACAAAACCATTGCTACAAGAGCTTAGGTGTCTTGATGCTGGTTTCCTGTAAGGACGGGTTAACCTCATTTTTTTTATTCTTCCTTTTCTTTTCTTCTTTAAAAAAAAAAAAACCACCCTTCACCACAACTTACTGCAGTCATCCTTATTTTCTGAAAGTTTTCCTGCAAGGGGGTCAGCTGTAGTGTTAACTCCATGCTCCAGAGGTAGAGCAAAAAGGAAATGAATAAATAAATGAATGCTTAAGATGAACCTACCCAATATCAACTTTGTTACTCTGTATATAGCCATCTACTTTGTCATGCCATTCCAAATCTATTCCTCTGTTCACTTTGTCTTTTATTTTCATAGCCATCACTACATTCTCAAATTTTATTTATAACAAATATTTGACCATTAAATTCTGGTCAACTCTAGTTTCACACTTTCACTAGCAATCAGCTTTTTTTTTTATTTTTTTTTTTAACTCAGTATTGTTTGATTTCTTTGCCATCTATGAAGCAAGCAGTGTGCTGCTAAAAAAACATGCCACTGCTCTTGTCATCTGACCTCTTAGATGCTTCCCTGGAACTCCCTCCTGCAGGCAAACAGTTACGCAATTTGGCAGCTACAATGGAGTGAAATGTAACTTGATATGCCTTCTGAAATCAGTCACTGCTATAGTAAAATGTTTCTTTCCATGCATTATTTGGCCTATATTTTTATTACACAGATACCTGCATAATCCTACATAACTTGTAATAGTGTATCTAATATAATTTTCACCATCACCTGGTCACAATGCAGGAAGCCTGAACTAAGGGCGTTTCTTGAAGAAGAAAAAAAGGTAAAGATAATTCATCTTACCACCCTTTTTCTATTCTTTTCTTTTTCTAAAAACCCCACCATTCACCATGACCTACAGCAGTTCATTTCCAGGAAAGTTTTCTGCAAGAGGGTCAACTGTAGTGATGGCTCCATGCTCCAAGAAAGAGAATTTAAAGCACAAGAAATGGAGAGAAAAACAAAAATGTCACACAATCTTACCTAATGTCCTTCAAGATATGCTTCTTGACTTTCTTCCCACAGCAGGGAGCTAAACTCATGTCTACTTCATAGCTGATATTATGAAAGCTTAGCACAGATGAACCATCACTCTCAGTACTGGTCAGCCTCTCAGCTCGAAGCTGTGCTGACTCTGACAGAGAAGAGACCTTAGTAGAGCTGAGCTGCTCTTGGCGTCGGCTGTAGTTTCCGTCAGAGGAAGTGCCATATTCCTGACGTACATCCAAGAGTCTGTCCTAAAACATACAATTCAGAAAAAGATATTGAAATTAACAGCATATTCAATCAGCGACTTGATCTTCATATGTTGAATATTTTATCCGCATGTCAAATATCACTCCAATTTTTTTTTTTTTTAAATGTGAATAAGCATACATTAATTTAAGGCATTGTGTGCATATTTTGATTTTGTTTTATTTTAATGTGAATAAGCATGCATAAAAATTAATGGACTGTGTACATATGTATATATGTAAATGCACATGTGATAATGTGAGTGCATGCTAATTCAAAACATATATGTGTGTACACAAGCACATACTCAGAAGGAAAGCATTTTTATTTTGAGGAATACAAGAATGTTTAACTAGACTGACTCAATCAGCACCGTAAATAGAGCAAGACCAGTATTATAGCACAATCAACTGTGAAGGTAACATTTTTCACCCTCAATCTTTATGCTTTGGTGATACAAATCACCAATCTATAAACTGGGAAGCCGTTACAACATCCATAAAGTTCTGAAAACTGAAATTACATATATCATTGAAGTTCTGAAGCAAGTTAAAACTTACTTTAACTGCAGCCAAGAATCTCAACCAACACAAAAATACATTTTAAATAAGATTAAATTTAAGGTTAATATGGATGAAAACACAGGCCAGTGACACTGAAATCATAGATAAAGTATTTAGTTTTGAGAACTTGCTGCCATATTGGGGGGGGGGGGCGTCAATAGAGGCTACCTAGTTAAGGCATAATAGGTCTTCTATCCTCTATAAAAACCTGATGCATGGCATTCAGTTTTCCATTTGCAAGAAGTTATGCAGCAGTGCAAAATCCAGAAAGGCTTCACACAAAGAATAAGCTGGCCTGTCAGTGCTGATATCTAAAATAAAATGTTACAGTTACTGTAGCTTAAGCCAGCACCTTGCCAGTCAATTATTTGAATTAGTTAGCCTTAATTATGTAAAATCTACTCTAGAATCCTACAGCAGAGACTCCGACGCCTAGCTGAGCCACAATTGGATGAGGTCCAGTGCGGATTCCGAGCAAACCGAAGTACTCAAGACCTAATCTTCACACTCAGACAGCTAAGTGAAAAGGCCCTTGAGTATAAGAGTGAGATGCATCTTTGTTTCATAGATCTGGAAAAGGCGTTTGACATGGTCCCCTGGAGCAAACTTTGGGACTGTTTGGCAAGGAAGAATATTCCAGCACCTCTGATTCATGCTATACAGAGCTTCTACAAGTCTTGCAGAAATTATGTGAGGACAGCAAACCATAAGTCAGAAGAGTTCAGGACTACCACTGGTGTAAGACAAGGTGATATCCTATCACCTTACCTCTTCATACTCCTTATGGATGATGTCATCAAGGCATGTAAGGAGAGAACAAGAAAGTATTCAGTGGGGTACTGGAAGATGAGACAGGTCTATATTTCGGAGCTGGCATTTGCTGATGATGTTGCCCTGATTGCTAAATCAGAGGCACATCTCCAATCCAACCTGCAAGTCTGGAAGGAAGAGCTGGAGAAGAGAGGGATGGTCATAAGCAGCTCTAAAACAAAACCCATGGTGATATCACAAGAAGAAAGAAGACATCAGATTAAGCTGGGAGAACAGGTCCTGGAGCAGGTCGACCACTTTAAATACCTCGGAGCTATTACAGACCGAAAGGGAGGCAAAGAAGAGTTGGCCACTCGAAAAGCAGCAGCTGGGAGACTTTTTCAGGCCATAAATCGGGGATTCCTCAGCAAGAGAGAGGTTGGTAAGAAAACGAAGATGGCTGTATACCGCTCCATCTATGTCCCAGTCTTGACATATGGATGCGAGTCATGGGCAATGACTACAACCCACAAAAGCCAGATCCAAACCTCAGAAATGAGGTATCTGAGGAAGGTGGTTGAAGTAACAAGAAGAGACATGGTACGCAACCAGACGATACGTCAAGGCCTTAAATCCTACCCCCTGCAGACCCAAGTAGAACAGTCCCAACTAAGATGGTTTGGCCATGTCTGCAGAATGGGAGAAGATCGGCTACCACGACAAGCATGGGAAACAAAGAGCCAGGGATCCAGACCCCCAGGACGACCCAGAGTCCGCTGGGAGGACAACATTAGACAATCTTTGAAGGACCGAGAACTAGAATGGAACAAGCCAGGAGGAAGACAGTCGATAGGATAGTCTGGCGCTCTCTCTTCCAAACCTCTACACCTCACGGTAGAAGGGGAACGACTAAGTAAGTAAGCCTTAATTATGTGTGAGAGTGTGTGTTATTGTGCCTTCAAATACTGCACTGTACTATGTTTCTTTTTTCAATAAACGAAAACCAGTTTCATTACTTCATACAGAGCATTTATTTTAAAATACATATGACATTGAATACATTGAAGCATAGAAATGACAGAAGCTACATTTGAACATTATTACTTTTCAATGACTTTTTTAAAGGCTAATTGTCCATTCTGCTAAGTATAAAATTTAGAAAACCAAAACAGTTTTAGTGCAAAGCTTAAAATATAATGAGTTTCATTGTCTGTGATGACAATTATGGTTGCCAGTCTTCTACTTCTTAATGTTAATGCTAATCAGAATCGACGTCACTGCACTCCAGGCAAACCTATAGGTGCTCAGTCTCCCTCAGCAAATGTCAAAGGGCATGAATGCTAATTGTTCCTGTTGCGCACTGGTTGTGTACATGGAGGATGCATCCTCTCATACATCCATCCCTGCTAGTCTTACATTTGATGCCAAATTCCAGTAGTCTTAACTGTGATGATTCATCGATTACAGTGCCATTCTCTAATAGACAAACATGAATTGCCCTCAGTATTTCTTCCTTATCCATGGTCAATGCACCTTTTATGGGTGCTCTTGAAGCTAGTCTGTCAGCTCTTTCATTGCCACGTCCTCCGGCATGACCAGGACAGTAGATCCATATCAGTTCTTGAAGATTCGATGCTTCTATGGAGGTTTTCCATTCATGTCGAAGCCAACCATTTTGGACTTTTCGAAGCATGGATTGTGAGTCTGATACAATAACTGCCTTTGTTAATAAAGTCTCAGACAGCCATCTTAAGGCAGCAGTAACTGCCTCTACCTCCATTCTCATGCTGGAGGTTGTTATCATGTAAGCCCCGCTATGTTCAGTGACGGTTCTGCCCTTTACTCTAGCAGAGAAGCCCCACCCTGATTGGTGATCAATTTCCAGCTCTGCTCTCCCATTGCCCAAGTGCACTCTATCAAGGCATGACATCCCCCTCTTTATTCTCACTCCTTTGATGTCAGCTATGTTCCCATGCAGGGGATGCCTTTTGTCTGTGGTTACACGCATATACGATTTTACCTGGGCCATTGTATATCTGGATCTAATTGACAGCAATCCAAGCATGTGCCGCATCATCACAATAGTGGTGTCTCGCGTACAGCCCAAGACTTTACGGATCCCTTCGTTTTGAATGCGTTCCAGTCGTTCACATTGTGAACTTCTTAACCTTTCAGAACCTTGCTAAGAAAAGGTCTTCAACCAGATCTCTCAAAACCATTCTGTCCTAGAAAATCTCGGCTCCATATATTTCTGTCTTTTTGCCAAATTCTCTGCCTCAATTCCTCATCTTTGTGTTTTGCTGATAATTTTCCTATTTACATCCTGAGGTATTCTAGAATAAGGAATTATTTGTGCTCTTACAAATGGCCCTCCTGGTATGTAACATAAACCTCTAGACCATTTCCTAGATTATCATTGCATAAGTACTGGCAAGATTTCTCCCCTTTCGTTTTATTGGTGATCTCGTTACATTATTTTATTATACAATAAAACTAAAGAATGGACAGGAAATCTACATCTTGGATCACTGGAAAATGCTCAAACAACATCAAAGCAATGGAAATGAGAAGTCAGATTGACTTGCCAAAGATGGAGGAAGTAAAATTCATACTGAGGACAGACAACATATAAAGAGATAACAGCGATAATTTAAAAAAATAGCATTGAGAACACTCAAGAGCCAGATATTGTTGTTTAATTAGGACTGCTCAGCTCATTGTTCTTTCACAGCCAGTGCCAAGTTGAAGAATTTCCAAGTATTCTGTAGCTGATGGGTGGTGCTGTTGTTTGTGATTGTTGGGGAGCCTGGGAATGGCTTTCTTCTTTCTGTGGAGCATCCTGGACATGTCAGCAGCACATGCTGAACTGTCTTATATGGATGGATACAGTTGTGGCAATCAGGCTCATATGAGGGTTTAATTTGTTTTGTTTAAGTGCTTGTTGAGTCTGGTCTGTTCTTAGAGAACTGTGCTCTTGTTCCGTGAATTGTAGATTGTCAATGTCGTCAATTTTGTTTAGGGTGAGTAAATTTTTTTTTTTTTTTTTTTTTTTAACTCCGCCCATGCCGGTCATAAGCCCGGATGAAAAAGGAGGAGGGCGGCATGCATGGAGGCCGTAAGGAGGCAGCCCCTCCACCATGCAAAGGCACAACAGGCCAATCACCTGTTTGTCTTAAACTATGATTACGAGCAATACAAGAGAGAAAACCGGACTGATTCTAAAGGCGACGAACTGGAACGGACTACGGACTACGACTTATGGAACTTGGAACACAAGAAGTATAAATGGGAAGGAAGAGGAGCTGGTGGAAGAGATGAGGAAAGCAAAACTAGAAATCCTGGCTATAACGGAAATGAAGAAAAAAGGACAAGGAGTCATGGATCTCGATGGCAACACGTTGCTCTACAGTGGTGTACCCATATCTGAAAGAGCTAAAGGGGGCGTGGGTTGCATTGTGGCCCAAAATCAAAAGGATAGTATCAAGGGATGGAACTTTGTCTCGGAGCGCATTATGGTTGTAAAACTAAAAGAAGGAGAAACCATAGTCAACCTGGTCATAGTGTATGGGCCAAATGAGGATGAGAGAGCAGAGGTCAAGGAGGAATTCTTCGAGCTGCTTCAAAGGACAGTGGATGACTGCCTAGATGAAGTTATCATGCTCGGAGATTTTAATGCCAGAGTTGGAAATGACCATGCTAGATGGGGTGGAGTTATCGGAAGATATGGAGAAGATACTCTCAATGACAATGGAAAGCGACTCCTTAGATTCTGCAGTGAGCAGAATCTGATCATTACAAACACAAAGTTCCCCCATAAGCGCATATATGCATACACTAGATGTGAACCAACCAAGAATGAGAAGTCAGTGATCGACTATGCCATTGTTCGGAGAAGCTCATTCAGATATGTCTGAGATGCAAGAGTCTGGAGGGGCACAACAGGACAAATGGAAAAAATATAGAGAATATGTGATACTCAGAACAGAAGCAAAGAACAAAGTGCTAGCAGCAAAACAGAAGTCCTGGGAAGAATTTGGAGAAAAGCTAGAAAAAAGATGCACAAGAAAACCAGAAATTGTTCTATAAGACCCTAAAGAACATGAGGAAGGAAAAACAATGCCCTCTCAAATTTATAAAGGACAAGCAAGGCAAATTGCTTACTGCCCCGAAGGAAGTAATGGAAAGATGGAAAGAATATTTCTCAGAACTCCTGGATGGTGAGCATGGTGAAGCAACAGAAATGATAACCACTAGCACAGAAGAGAAAACCAATGATGGTGAAGATGACATAAAGATGGAAGAACTGAGGGCAGCACTAGAGAAAATCAAGATGGGCAAAGCAGCAGGGCATGATGGTATAACACCAGAAATGGTTAAGTACATGGGAGCATCAGGCGACCTATTACTCTTAAAGGTCCTACAGGCAGCATGGTGCAACAAGACCATACCAAAGGATTGGGAGATCGCCATCATAACACCAATTTTCAAAAAGGGTGACAATCGACAATGTGGAAACCATAGAGGCATATCCCTTCTCAGTGTCCCTGGTAAAATCTACTCTAGAATCCTAGAGCAGAGACTCCGACGCCTAGCTGAGCCACAATTGGATGAGGTCCAGTGCGGATTCCGAGCAAACCTAAGTACTCAAGACCTAATCTTCACACTCAGACAGCTGAGTGAAAAGGCCCTTGAGTATAAGAGTGAGATCCATCTTTGTTTCATAGATCTGGAAAAGGCGTTTGACAGAGTCCCCTGGAGCAAACTTTGGGACTGTTTGGCAAGGAAGAATATTCCAGCACCTCTGATTCATGCTATACAGAGCTTCTACAAGTCTTGCAGAAATTATGCGAGGACAGCAAACCATAAGTCAGAAGAGTTCAGGACCACCACTGGTGTAAGACAAGGTGATATCTTGTCACCTTATCTTTTCATACTCCTCATGGACGATGTCATCAAGGCATGTAAGGAGAGAACAAGAAAGTATTCAGTGGGGTACTGGAAGATGAGACAGGTCTATATTTCGGAGCTGGCATTTGCTGATGATGTTGCCCTGATTGCTAAATCAGAGGCATATCTCCAATCCAACCTGCAAGTCTGGAAGGAAGAGCTGGAGAAGAGAGGGATGGTCATAAGCAGCTCTAAAACAAAATCCATGGTGATATCACGAGAAGAAAGAAAACATCAGATTAAGTTGGGAGAACAGGTCCTGGAGCAGGTCGACCACTTTAAATATCTCGGAGCTATTATAGACCGAAAGGGAGGCATCAAAGAAGAGTTGGCCACTCGAAAAGCAGCGGCTGGGAGACTTTTTCAGGCCATAAATCGTGGATTCCTCAGCAAGAAAGAGGTTGGTAAGAAAACGAAGATGGCTGTATACCGCTCCACCTATGTCCCAGTTTTGACATATGGATGCGAGTCGTGGGCAATGACTACAACCCACAAAAGCCAGATCCAAACCTCAGAAATGAGGTATCTGAGGAAAGTGGTTGAAGTAACAAGAAGAGACATGGTCCGCAACCAGACGATCCGTCAAGGCCTGAAATCCCATCCGCTGCAGACCCAAATAGAACAGTCCCAACTAAGATGGTTTGGCCATGTCTGCAGAATGGGAGAAGATCGGCTACCACGACAAGCATGGGAAACAAAGAGCCAGGGATCCAGACCTCCAGGACGACCCAGAGTCCGCTGGGAGGACAACATTAGACAATCTTTGAAAGACCGAGGACTAGAATGGAACCAGGCCAGGAAGAAGACAGCTGATAGAATGGTCTGGCGCTCTCTCTTCCAAACCTCTACACCTCACGGTAGAAGGGGAACGACTAAGTAAGAGTAATTTTTTAATACCTGGGACATTTGGTATACTTTTGGACCATGCTTGCTCCTAGTTTTGTTAGTCTGCTTTTTAGTTTCCTGGCATCGTTATGTGTCCCGATATCCACTGGAGTGTGACCCCAGTGTTGTGTGTATTAGCAGACTGTCAATCATTTCAGCCAGCTGTATTATTTCTTTATTTTCAATTTGGAGATATTCTTCCAATGCCTGAAATTTTGATTTAGAATCAGTGAAGATTATGATGTCTGACAGTTTACAAATTTCTCTTTTAAATTGGCAGAGTATTGCTATGAGGGTGGTATTTATAGCTGTAACTTCTGCTTGGTAAAGTACAGAATTCTCCAAATAGTCCATATAATCCTACTATGTTACAGCTAGGTTACTTAATGTAAGCTTCAAGTTCAGCATTTATGGTGGCCTTGAAGGGAGAGCCATCAGTGAAAGCAGGCATTGCAGTTTTAGTGTAGCTGTCTATAGTTTCTAAAGTAGCTGTCTTAAGTACTGTTGGGTTAATGTCTTTTGTCCGTGTGGTTTCTGTGAGAGCGGTTTTTATTATAAATAGTTTGACCGCCTTTACATGATATATGATTGCGTATTTTTTCAGTTACTTCCTGTGTCTGTGGGAAGTGGTGGTGTTCTAATATGGTTGTTGCTATTTGTAATGGTGATTTTTTATTTTATCTGCAGTTGTCTGTTTGATGTTCCTTTCTCATTCTTGTACAGCACTACGCTGTTTCAGGAATCCATAGGTTCTATGTTTGCATCAATTTAAAAGGCAGCTGCTGGTGTGGTTCTAATGCCCCCATATACGAATCTAAGCTCTTGCTTTTGGATTTTGTCCAATTCTGCCTGGAGGGTTTTGCTCATTGTCAACTGCACAGTGGACATATCAAGTCCAAGAAGCAGAAGCAAGAGAGCACGATAATACCGGTGTGAATGAAATTATAGATACAGCTAAATTTACTGACACAGGTGCATAACCATTTCTGTTTTTTGGGGGGAAGAGAGAGAAAACGGGACACACACATGAAAATAACAAAATAAAAAGGGCTGAAGGATTTGCATCTATATATCAGGGCAGACTGCTGTCTCGTACCTTAATCTTGATGCAGAGTATTTAACATTCAATGAACACAAAGAAAAATACAAAGCTTTAATGTCCACATTTTACATGCTAACTATCCTTTATAAAAAGAAATCACAAAGAGCATGCAGCAAACCAATGCCCAGGCAACATTAGCAGGAAAAACTAACACAACTGGAGGTTTACAGGAATGTTCACAAAACCATGCACTATGGCGAAAATGATAATTTCAGTTTTAATTTCAAAGAAATTCTTCTTCTTCTTCTTGCAATCGCATCTTTGATGTTTATACCTTCAGACGAGTTCTCATGATGAATTTGACTGTTGTTTGAAGTTCCTCTTTAGCTCCATATAGCTTTGAGTTTAGTGTTGAGTCATTGGGCCAGTATATCTTTCTTAACTGGTCATACAGAGGACAATCCTGTAGAACATGCTCAGCAGTTTGTTCATTTAATCCACATGTGCACAGTGGTGAAGCAGACAATCGTAGCTTGTGCATGTGTTTATTCAGTTTGTTATGCCCTGTCCTGAGGCGAAAAATAGTTATCTGTCCCTGCCGGTCGAGAGTGTGATAGTCGTCTTTGGGTTGGTTCTGTTCTCTTCTGATAGTCTGGATAGCTCTCTTTTTCTCAAAGTATGTGACTTCATTATCTTCTTGTTCACATTCTCCTCCCGTTTTTGCAAGTTTATCTGCCTTTTCATTTCCGGGTAAAATAAATTCTCATGCAAGCACAGCAGGATAAAATTTTATAAAGACTTACAAGGATGCAAAGGAATTCACGTTTCTCTTGCGTGAATTCATGGTTAGAAATCTAACTAAGACATTAGAGCATCTCCATGCAGTGAATCCAGGAAATAGGAAACCTTTGAGGTGTCGGGCTAATGCTTCAGGGATCGAGTAGCTACACCAGAGTAGTCCACCATTATGATTCCCTCTGTGATGAAACATACGGAGAACCAGCACACTAAACTTGGGAGAAATCAGTTGAGCCCCAGACTTAACTCTGGCCTTTACCTGGCTGGTAGAAGGATCTAACAGTGAGTTTATCACAGGCAAATGGAGCTGGGAAGTGCTTCTGAGCAGGATGTGACTATTCCTTCGAAGAGTCCAGAAATAGAGCACAGAATTATAGCTCTGCTTATTTGAAGCATCAACAGATTGCCACCTCCTGCCCCCTTGTAGCGGGAGGTTATTTAAAATTATTTGTTATGTAAGAGTATGCCAGTAAAGAGTTCTGACCTTACAAGTAATACCCCAGTCTTAGAAATAAGCACTGGTGTATTGTTATCACAAAAACAGTCAGACTGTGAAAACCCTGGCCCAGTTGGTAAGAAGTAGTACCAGGATTTAAGGTGTCTCCTCCCTGTGACTATCTTATGATTACTTATATGCTAGGGGATAAGTAAAATGTACATTCACTGAACCCACAAAATGGAAGAAGTGAATAAATCCTCAGGTACAGTAAAATAGTTTAATAATTGCACTATTATTCTATTTCTACTAGTTGGAAAAGAGTATACACATATATATATAAAAATATTCACACAATTACTATTATTGTCTGTTTAGACTTCAAGATCTTAAATAATAAAGTTACTGAAATCACTGTTATTAGTCCTTTGAATTTAAGGATAACCGTCATCAGTTGACTGAGTTTCTGTATGGTTAATTATTGTTTTGAACTATTGGCTGTTTCACATGTATAGGTGGTCGGTGTCAAACAGGACACTTATCTTTCCAACTTGATACTGCTGAAACTGTCCTTTGCTGATATCAGACTTGGTAGGCCCAACAGTAGGGATGCCAATGACCAGTTGAAGTTCACTCTTTGGGGTCCTGCACTTTTGTGGGATTGCCTCGGATGAACTACACCGGCTTCTGATACTGGACAGTCTGGTTTGAGTTATTTCATGGAACCTGCAACATATCAGCCTTGGCTAGTATCTGGCTAGACTTGTAGCTGACTAGCACAGATGTCAGACCAGTCAGTCATCAGATGTCACCGTTATACAATCATAGTAAGTAAGGACATCATTTCAGTGATATAGCATTAATATTAATATTTCAATTAAGTGTAACTGACTAGCACATAAGTCAGACTAGTCAGTCATCAGGTGTCAAAGTTATACAGTCATAGCAAGTAACATCATTTCAATGATACAGAATTATTATTAATATATCCGTAATAAACATCATCTGGTTTACTCTGCTCCTATACATCCTTTTCTGATCTATAACTTGATCCTTCTAAATCATATCAAATACAAATTCAAATACTGATGCTATCTTAGCAACTACCCAAAATTAATACATAAAATAAATAAAGTGAGTGACCACGTGATCAGGTTGCTTTCTACTGAAACTGGCTGTAGAACACTCCAGTTTACCAGCTGTAAATGGGTACAAAGTTGTGCGCTCGAACTAGGGAAGGCAAAGGCAGCGAGGAAGGGGACTAGTCACCTTAACCTCGTAAACGGGGATCTTCCATGAAGAAGTTTCTAACACTTCATTTCCCTATGACAATCTCTGCCATGGGACTGCCCTTATCTTCGTAAGCGATAAAGCAATATGATAAATATATCTTCATTAGGCTGTGGGGCTATTTGTGATTAATTTTTGTACAAGCAACAATCATCCACAATGCACCTGTTTAGATCATATTTAAAATTCAATACATTATATCAATGACTATTATACAGGCATATTTTGTGAATTCTATATGAACCTGAAATAACAAATATTATACACGGTAGTTATCATAATTTCGCTTACCCTCAGACTTCAGACATCAACTGAAACTTTTGGCGATCCGCTCACACTTCAAAGGGATTTTGCGTGGTGGCGATCTCTGCCGTCAGTCTGTCTCAACCTCTTTCGTTGTCTATCTCTCCAGTTTTACAGATACGCTTTAAATACGTATAGCGCGGACGTATCGGAGAGTACCGACGTCACAGCTAAACCTAGGCCTGAGAAATCCTTCCCGAACATTGATTTCAGCCGATCTGTGCGTCGACTGAAATTTTGCCTTTATCATTCTCGGCATATATAACATCCATATTGTTCCATCTTATCTAGTTTTATACAGCTGATAAAACTCTATCTTCCTATCCATGTAAATTCCCAAACTGTTATTTGTTGATTTTAATATTTAGAACAGAAGTGGGTTACACGCTTTTAGCGTAACTGTGGGCAGCCGAAATACGCATATATCTCCGTAAATGAGAACTTCCTACCGTTGCTTCTTATATGCAGTTATACACAATCCTTCCCTGTACTGAAATGTAAAATCCTTTTCACACGGATTCCCTTCTGCTTTTATTTATCGTTGGCGATTTCCTCTGTCTGATACACATTTCGCTGATACGCCGCCATTTTGAAAGCGGTCAATCGATCGTTGACAGGTTTATAAATCTAACTGAACCCGTTTGCAATGACTTGAAACCAATTTTGCGACACCCCTAATAGCATGATACCATGTGTGAGGATCCTTTAAATGCATACTAGGCCAGTGTAGACTACGAGGGAAAGACACTGGACCTCATGACTCCAACCTGTGCATGTGCATGCATGCATGCGCAAGTGTATGATGAATTGTGCAATGAACTCTGCTTAATATAAATGGGGAAAATTCAAGAAATTTTGTCCACAAAATAAAACACGTGAATATTTCTTAAACACCTGCCATGAATAGACGGGAAGAAAAGCGTGCTGTTTCAGTAAGCATGCAATTTCATTTCCATGTCGCAATGCTATGCTATTCCACAACTGCCCGAAAATGCATCATGAAAAGATTGCAAGTTGGTGGGAATTTGTTATGGATGGGACACTAAGAAAATTAGGAGATTAAATGACACATTTAAACAACAACATGGGACTTCGGTAAGCTTCACAGAGTATTACGTCGCTCTTCCACCACCAGTGCAACAATGTAATGGCAATATTACAACTTGACAACACGTTGCAGGGCATGTATTAGAAACTGACTACATAAAAGTGACTATTGCTTAGTTACCAAGTGCATAGTGAGCCTCACCTTCATTTTTGTTACTATTTCTGTACATTCTATTTATTCTTTGCTTTATTTTACACTTTATTTTCTTAAATATTTTTATAAATAATTTAAACTATTTATAACAACATTCCTGTAAATAATTAGAAAAATGTATACAATGAAAGTTTTTTTTAATAATTTTACCTCTTTGGCCAACCAGCTGCATAAAGATGAATCCGTGAAAGTTAAGTCCACATAAGATGCGATCAAACTTGATATATATGTAATTTCCCAAACCTCTTTTTGTATATGTCAAGAGATAAGCCAAGATTCTACCAGTATCAGTATGTAACTTAATGTGTATGTATTACTGAATCTGAGACAGAAGTGATGTCCACCAGTAAGAACAACGTATTGTAAATTAAGGTGTCAATTAAATATTGGGCTGAAACCTCATTCACCCATACTCTCTCACTCACTCAACCCTTATCTTACACATACGCTGGAATGAAAATATATGGATACACATATGCACATTAAGCAGGGACATGCATGCACATAAAAGATTTATACTAAGTGAAATAAACTGTATTACTTATAGAATAAACAAACATGCATGGTAGTGTTAAAAATTGACATTAGCCTGACAGATGTTCAAAATTAACAATTATCACAATGCACAATGCGAGGACAGATATTAAAAAAAAGAGAAGGTGTTTGCTGTGAATGGGGCAACAACGGACTGCACGCAAATGTTAGTCAAAATGTAGAAGAATTATAACAAAAAGAACTCTCTTTTCTCCTCATTTCTATTTACACTTTCAAGTATGAAATGCAAAACAACCCCACCATGTAAATATTTCAGCACTTATGAAACAAACACAAATTTCAGAATGCACTGGTTTATATGGTATCTGGCCATAGCCTAAAAAAAAAAAAAAAGTATTTACTCAATTGACGGATTAATGAAAAAGTTTAGTTGATCCTCAAATTTTATTAATGTCAAGGATTAATACAATGTTTGCAGTTAAGAACTTTAAATACAATGTAACTTTACTCAAATGTTACAAAGCCCAACAGAAGTAATTCAAGTAAATGTTCTTTGCTCGCATTTTAATTGCTATTGTACTAATTTTCTTCTTAAGCTTGCATTAAAAGCCTAATGGCTGTTCCATGCTGATAACATAATTAAAAAACACGAACATTTGCTATTCTCAGTTAATACACTTTCAATGCAAATGGAATGCTAGAATTTCAGCAAATTGGCATTTCCTTCATCAGATATTTCTATTAAGGACCTAATAACACATCTCCTATAACACAACAAAGCAAACAGAATGACTTGTGAACTGTGCCCTATGCTTGCTTTGTGACTAAATAATGTTGCCAGCTGTTTTGACTTCAATTTTACTTATTCTAAAGTGAAGGACATTTATGAACACTGGAAAATCGGGGGGGGGGGGGGGGGGGGGGGGGGAAATAGGCTTTTAACAAATGCAGTAAAGATTATTGGTAATGGAAAGTGAAAATAAAAGAATATGCAGAACACTATGGCAAGTCTGATTCAATAATTACCCTCCTGAAATTAAACAGCTAAGACATACTCTATGCTGAGATGATGAGCCTATTAAGGTAATTTTTTTTTTTTCATACGCCCGCTAATACTCGAGGCGAAATCTCAGGTTATTATTTTAATGTCTAACCTGACATTGATTTTATGTGAGTATCCCTTTTTATCTTGTACAGAGACAGGTGTCCCTCGCCATTCAGGCAGATACTCTCCGATTTCGGAGGTACCCATTAGAGCTGGGTCGGCTCAGGAGCCGCCAATCCCTGATGGACGACACTCCTTCAAATGTTCTCGCCAGGTCTCGAGTTAATCCAGTCCAAATCCCGGTCGACGAAAAATCCTCAAATGCCGTCGCCCGGGTTTGATCCTGAATCACCCGGTCACCAGAGCGGTGTTGTAACCACTACGCTAGCGCGGCTCCCAATTAAGGTAATAAGACCAAGAAGGTGACCTAGGATGTAGGGCTCAACGCAAAAAGGAGGATAATATTCCATGTTTCTGTTATGAAAAGGAGGATAGGGGAGGACGCTATAATGAAAAAGGAGGACACAAAGTAGGACATATTTATTGTAAATAGTACATGACAGAGAAACTTTATTTTTACATATCAAACGATAGAAGCTGATATAAATCAACTTGATTTTGTGTTTATTGAAATGTTAACATGATAAAAATCTTTAACAGAAATGGATTACCTATTAAATAACTATCTGCATTATGCCCAATTCCACTCAACATTTTGTTATAATTATCCCAAGTAAATGCAACACATTTCTCTGAGGAAGTCATATTTTACAAGTACTTCAGTTAGATATTTTGACATTGTTTCTGGTTCTGTATTTAATGTATTCTGCGTCTTAATTTATTTAAATTGTAAAACACCACCTTTCCAGTTCCAAAAAAATGAATGATTATTTCAAATACAGAGGGTCCTCGATAAACGTCATTTCGTATACGTGTCATTGATTAATTTGGGGTGGTAAACTCGATATACATCGTATAAATCTGCACTTATGTTATTTGAACAGGAATGTACATGTATATAATCTCTTTCTTCTGTATTTAAATTCACACAAGCAGCAGGAACTTCAGCTACAGCAGCAGCAACTTTATGTGCTGAGAAGGGGCATTTGTAATAGGAAGAATAATAATGACATTTTATTTTAATATTTTATTAATAATTTCATAGTGTATTTTCAAATCATTTAGTAATTACAATAAATTATACTGTATTACAGCTCAGTGTACAATAAAATAAGTATTTCCTATTCATATGCCTGTACACTTCCACATAAATATGAATTTTTTAGTTGATCTGGATCGCATCTCTCTGTGGTAATCTTCTAAATACAATATCTAAATTAGATTATAACAGTATAGTGCATAAAGTCAAAGATAAGAAAGCACTAAAAATTTTCGGCGAGAATCGTAAGTTGTCGCCTACGCTTTCAGCGTATTATTTTATAACACAATGGTCCGAATTACATAAATAGTCCTTTAGATAATCAAATATTGGGGATAATACATTAGGAATCGGAGATACTGTCAGGTCAAGTCATGTCTGCTTAGATTGGATAGCATATTTTTTGGGGGAAAAAATTAGGTGAAAGATAGGCTAAGATAGTTTAATGAAGGGGATTGGGTGGAATTTGAAGTGAGGCGAAATATTATTGGCCGACCTCGTACTAAACATATATTACCCGAGTAACGTAGTAGAAAGTTGAATTGTATTTTTGAAAGACTGTTTACAAGTGAAATAAGGATAATCATTGGCCAGAGTAGTTGATATTGGGGGAAAAGTATTAGGTGAGGACACCATTTTATAACAAAATTTTGCCAAGGAGCGATGAGAGCAGGCTTGTGCTGTATAAACAATATTTCTCAAAAGCCTGGACAGAACGGCAGATCAAAAGTGTGCCAGTCATCGTTCACTTGTGTATTTCATTGAATAAACGTGGTAAGATTGACTTTATTAACATGTATCTAAAATAAAAATTGAATGTGAGATAATAATGTATGACTATAAGTAAGTGGGTCTGTAGCAAACTTAGGCAGAGCCTAGAGATTGATCCACCATGTGGTAGACTATTAGAGAGGTGTTAGACTACAAGAAAATATGTATGATTGTCATCAAGGAGCATAACACCTATCCTATTGTATGGAAAAGATTACATCTGGAATTGCAGTGGTGTTGTAACTATTAGGGGAGAGGAATACTGGTGTACATTGTCACATCAAAAGATAATGGTGGCATAGGTTGGTATAAAGCTATGACCCTTTTCGTTTGTTTGTAATGTACCTGTACTTAAATGTGGAATAGTATTGTATACTAGGTATAAAGAAGGATGCATAACCTTCACATTTCAGGGTCCTGGGTACTGACGTTAATGTAGTACCAAACGCTTGAGAACTGCTCGATTCAGGACTCTGTCTGTATACTTCGAGCCCATGCTAGTGGCCATTGCCTATCAAACAGGTGGAACAGATTGTCAAGTGAGCAGAAGAAACGATCTACCTGTATTCTCCTGCCAAGTTAAGTTCTTGTTCGGCACCTGGCAGCTCAACTTAAAAGAACTAGAAAGTGATAGTGAAGAAAACTGTGAATAGTTATTAATATTTCCACAAGAGACAAACGAAAACAGACATAACTTAAAGGGAGTGATTATAACCAACAATCTATTGATTGATACCAGTATTACCTCAAAGTAGAAGAATACAACTACCCACTTATATTAGAATAATATTGTATGTGTAGACAGAAGATCTACTGTGTTATTGGACTGTTGTAAATGATTCTTTTGAGTTCACTTTTGATTGTCAGTCCTGGTTCAAAATAAATTAGAATCAGAATAATAAATTGAAAAAAATTCTATTTACACAAATTTCAACCACTGTCTTAAATAAGATAGCCTTTTAAAGTGTCGTTTGTATGTTATTGTTGTAATACTGTTGGTTGTTGTGGATAATAACATATTTGTTTGTATGTTAGTTGGTTATTGCATATTACACTCTACATTCACAACCCTAGACACTACACGAAGTCATTTTAATAATAATATAGATTAATTTTGAATGAGATCAAAAGGGTGGTAGCGGAAAGGTACTCTGAAAAGTTTACAATACTATTTGTTAAATTCAGAGACCTTCATAGCTGATCTCATTCAATACAATAATAATACATAACAATTCATAACATCAAAACCCACCACACTCTTCCATAAAACATTAGTTCAATGGGAAATCGATATCCGATATACTTCGTATTTGTAGGAACATAACTACAACGTATATCGAGGACCCCCTGTATGTTGCCAGAGCTGCGTTTATTCACATCAGTGGGACCCCATAATTGATAAGCAACAATGTTTTTTTCCAGTCTGTAAATAGCCTACAACTATTATGGATACTTTAATGTTTATAATGAGATAACATGAAAAGCACATAACTGTGCATTGTTATACAGACAAGAAATAAAGTGCTGATGCCAGCAATTTAATTCAAACAACAGAGTGATCAGATGGCTAAATTGCATCAATGCTATGTCATAGTAGGCTACATACTGTGGCATTAGACATAGACAATGAACTTTCTTGACGTAATATCTGAAAGTACTTTGGGCTAATTTCACGCTAAACTAATAGGCTATCACATTTGACTACTCAGTACAAGATTAGCTACCCCAGTTATTAGGCCTAGTGCAGGATTATACTATATTGCTCATATAGCCTACATTATATTTGACGTTTGCGTACCAACAAAACAGGAAGCCATGCTAAAAGAGACATGCTAGAATTACATGCAAAAACATTCATGCAATATTCAAATTAGGCTGTCTCCATTTTTTTTAAACACAAAAGCAAAATCCGTGGTTATGACTTATGAGCATGCATAGGAAAGCCCTTTTTCATTCACCATTATTTCACGAGCACGCTTGACTTTGATGGGTCCTTCCTCGGATTCAGACCCTTAGATAACTACACGCTATCATGGATCCGAAAGAAAACAAGAAAACATAGGTAATATTTACACATACTGATATTAAACTCGGCTTTACAGAGTAAAAGCTAACAATCGAAAGAGCACGATTTTGCTTCTAAGGAAACAAATATTCGTGATATTTTACTTTCGCTCTAATGTATCTATTCTGTCACAGCCCATTTTTTTTTTTAAGAAAAGTTTTAGGCATAAGAGAACATTATTATAGTAATTCAAAACATTTATACTTTGAACCATTATTCTCACAATTATAGGGTTTTTAGAATTAACTTCCTGCAAGAAAACTGAACTATAAAAAAATTCGTAGCCTACATTGGGGGTTTAGAACTTCAAAATAGTATTGGATGAGAAATGATCCTTTCGGCCATAATATTGTTAAAAGATTGAAGTAAAGTGAAAAACACTGTTGGTAAGCATAAAAGACACATTACTAGCAGCCTGCATTACCCCAAAGTAACAGATGAAACAATAAAGTAATTAGCACTTTATTTGTTCATTACCTTCGAACTCTGACTTGACCAGACGACGCCGTCTGGATGGAAGTACGCATGCATAAAGTCATACTGCCCTCAGGGTTGCCAGATCGAAATTTTAATTAAAAGCCAAACAACACTAGAAAAAAGCCAAAAAAAAAAGCCAAACACATCTTAATATATACTGCTCAAAAAAAAAGTTAAAGGCCACTTTCAATTTTTAGGTCATTTCAACTAAGCTGTTTTTTTTTAAAAACTGAACACTCAGTCAAAAAAAATGTTGCTGCATTTTGTTACATGCTTAAACAATGTTTGTTAATCTGACAAAAAAACAACTCTGTGTTACGTGTGTGTACCTCCAAGGTCAATCAAATGTACGTGGTGGAAAGGGAAATAATGCATGTTTGAAAATGCTTCCTATGGCAAAGCCTGTTGATAACATTGCTGAAATTTGCTTTTCACGTGCAAGTCGTGACTATAGTGAACACATTTCACCCACTTTTCGGAAGGAACGGGCAATGGGTATGTTGTGATTGTTCTTTGTCTGAGAGCCAATACAACAACAAATGTGTCTTCCCGTCATGTGGTAGACCTTGGACGTCCTGACCTGCGTTGTTCTGCGACACTGCCGGTTGCATTATAAGGATCACGCAGAGTTTGTATGACAGAGTGGGCAACTCCTAATCTCCTAGCAACTTCTCGCAGCCCTAAATCATCCTGCAGCCATGTCATCGCTCTCCATCTGTCAACATTGGTCAAGCGTCTTCGCTGAGCCATGGCTAAAATGGTAAATGTTACAAACATACCCATTGCCCGTTCCTTCCGAAAAGTGGGTGAAATGTGTTCACTATAGTCACGACTTGCACGTGAAAAGCAAATTTCAGCAATGTTATCAACAGGCTTTGCCATAGGAAGCATTTTCAAACATGCATTATTTCCCTTTCCACCACGTACATTTGATTGACCTTGGAGGTACACACACGTAGCACAGATTTGATTTATTGTCAATTAACAAACATTGTTTAAGCATGTAACAAAATGCAGCAAAACTTTTTTGATTGAGTGTTCAGGTTTTAAAAAAAAACAGCTTAGTTGAAATGACCTAAAAATTGAAAGTGGCCTTTAACTTTTTTTAGCAGTATATTTTTCATACTCACATCACATGAAAAGCTCCAGATCCAGGTCATTACTATCCTCCCCACTGGAATGAGTGGAACACACGGCATAAACCTTGTCCGATGTGAAGTTTTTTAGCATTTCTGGAGATGCAGTGAAGTCTTTGCAACATTTGCTTGAAAGCAATAGTTCTGCCCTGATTCTCACAATTGCATCAAGAAGATTCAGCTGCATTTTGTTTCTTGCCTTCGTTTTAACGGAGGATACAAGAGAAAATATCCTCTCAACTACAGCATTGCTGACAGGGGTTATTAGGTCAAGTAAGGGCAAAGGTGGCGAGCTCTTTAAATGCCTGATGTGTATAAAGGGTAACTCGGAAAACATAGGCATTGACATTTGATTTAACATTTTCACAGGGCTCAATTTTGATAAACTTTCAAATGTATATCTCGCCGACGGAAGTCTACATGTAACTTGACTGAGAGCTTCTTCTAGCATAGACATACATCTTTCTTTGACATTTTTTTATTTCTAGATCAGCCTCAGCACTGTTGTTCTGCTGCAGGAACTTATTACATGCTGTTAAGAATTTTACACCAAAATCAACTTGATGAATATTTTTTTCAGTCTGTTGGCATCATACAGTCTGTTCTGAAGACTCTTCTGGTGTAAGAATATTTGTTGGTACAATTCATGAGGATCAGCTTTGGTTTGCTGAAAAAGACTGTTCAGTTTTTCAAATTCCTGCACAAGAGATGTTGCAAACCCAAAGAATAAGTAGTTTTTGTAGTCTGACAACATTTCCTTTCGAAGTCTTGCTTTGAATTTTATATCAAACTGTGATTGGGCTTGTTCAGCAGAAGTGAAATAAGCCTTTAGCTCTTCCCAGTTCATCAAAATATTAAACATAACCTTTCCACGCACAAGCCACCGCGTAAATGAAGGTTTTTCAAAGGGAAGGGGAGCAGTTCTGGTTGGCTCAAATTCTGTAGCTGCGTTCATCACAGTAAACAATTCTTTGTATGCTTCTCGTCTTAATTCACTATGGCGAAACCAATTGGGTATTTCTGGCAGTAAAAATCCAATATTTGATGGTAGCTTGGATACTGCATATTGAATGCACAGTGCCAGCGAATGACAGATACATTTGAGTTGCACACAGAAAGGAGATACAGCTTTTAGTCTAGACCACACAGAGTTGTTGCACCCAACCATGTTTGATGCACCATCCGTTGCAAAACCAATGCAATTTGCAAGACTCTGGCCACATCTTTTTATTTCCTCATCAATCAAATTGAATATCTTTTCTCCTGTAGCCTTTTGCACCGGAATTAAACCTTTAAATCCAGTTACAATTTCCTTTCTTCTATCACCAAAAAATCTAACTAACATGCACAAGTGTTTTTGTGTTGAAATGTCAGTAGATTCATCTAAAATGATGGCATATTTCTTGTTCTGAAAGTCATCAATGAGATCAGTTTTCAGTGCAGGCGAAATGATGTTTTTGACCAAGCATGCACATTTACTTCTGTGTAGCTTTATGTGCTCCAGTGTACTCCCATGCCCATGTGCTATTATGATTTCACTCAGGTGGTCAACTGTACGTATCGCACAATGGCACGTCATGCTTACAGCAATTTGCAGCTCTACTGCCTTAACTTTATCCGTATCTTGTCTAGGAGTCTTTCTTACATTAAGTTCCGTCTGGCCTTCTAATGGAGTTCTCCGCTTGTGTTTCTCCGATTTTTCATGATTTGAGAGGTTGCTAATTCTTGGTAAAATGTTGCAGTGGCACAATTTACAATAAGCTAACTCCGACCCATCAGCAGCCTTTTGGACCCACACAAATGTTTTTTCCCATTTGCTTTTGTACTTACGATTGCTATCGTAAGAAGCTTTCCATTTATTTGACAACATGGCCATGACTTGATAATAAATGATTTATAAAAACAGCCGAAGGTGTCACAGTTTCACCACAAAACGTTATTACATATAGAAAGTACACTTCACGGCAGATTAGTATGATTATAAATAATTATAAATCACATCCAAACACTTCGGAGGTCCGAGACACCAGACAAACTGGAGCGACGGTTGGCTATTTTATTTATTTTTTGCCTTCTTCTGGCGAGGCGCGTTCCTTTCAACCTATTTGGTTATATCAGAGCCCCGGTTGGCGCCTTTTTGCCCAGATTCTTGGCGGCAGAAATATTGCCAAATGTAACTGACCAAAAAACATTTCTCTTAAAGGAAAATGATTTCGAAAAAGGATGGTTTGTAATTTTCGTGCAGATAATTTTAGCGTCAGTGATCGACTATGCCATTGTTAGGAGAAGCTCATTCAAATGTGTCCGGGATGCTAGAGTCTGGAGAGGGCCAGAGATTGGAGGTGGTCACTACCTGCTAGCAATCAAGGGAACAGCTGAGGGGGTTGCTCGGTCTGGGGGCTGCCCAACATCACGCAAGAGGCCAAGTAAACGAGCGGGAGAGGTGAGCATTGGGACCTGCGGGCTGAGAGAGCCAGAGATTAAGACCAGATGTCAGGGGCTTATTGCTGCAGCGGTGAGCAACACAGAAGAACGACCTGATGACTTGGAAACCCTCTGGAATAAATTCAAGGATATCATAAAGACAGCTGCAGCAGAAGCATGCGGTGAGGTCCAACTTGGGAACAGGAGAAAGAGGACACCTTGGTGGACAGAGGAAGTCAGAGAGAAAGTGGGAGAGAGGAGGATGGCAAGGAGGCAATACTTGGGAGCTAGAAACACAACAGGACAGATGGAAAAATATAGAGAATATGTGACACTCAGAACAGAAGCAAAGAACAAGGTGCCAGCAGCAAAACGGAGGTCCTGGGGGGGGGGGGAATTTGGAGAGGGGCTAGAGGGAGATGCACGGGAAGACCAGAGATTGTTCTATGGGACCTGGGGAACATGAGAGGGGAAAAACGGTGCCCTCTCGGGTTTATAAAGGACAGGCGGGGCAGGTTGCTTGCTGCCCCGGGAGAAGTAATGGAGGGATGGAGGGGTTATTTCTCAGGGCTCCTGGATGGTGAGCATGGTAAAGCATCAGAAATGATAACCACTAGCACAGAAGAGAGGACCAATGATGGTGGGGATGACATAAAGATGGAAGAACTGAAGGCAGCACTGGAGAAAATCAAGATGGGCAAAGCAGCAGGGCATGGTGGTATAACACCAGAAATGGTTAAGTACATGGGAGCATCGGGCGACCTATTACTCTTAAGGGTTCTACAGGTGGCGTGGTACAACGGGATCATACCAAGGGATTGGGAGATTGCCATCATAACACCAATTTTCAAAAAGGGTGACAATCGACAGTGTGGAAGCCATGGAGGTATAACCCTTCTCAGTGTCCCTGGTGAAATCTACTCTAGAATCCTAGAGCGGAGACTCCGACGCCTAGCTGAGCCACAACTGGATGAGGTCCAGTGCGGATTCTGAGCGAACCGAAGTACTCAAGACCTGATCTTCACACTCAGACAGCTGAGTGAAAAGGCCCTTGAGTATAAGAGTGAGATCCATCTTTGTTTCATAGATCTGGAAAAGGCGTTTGACAGGATCCCCTGGAGCAAACTTTGGGATTGTTTGGCAAGGAAGAACATTCCAGCACCTCTGATTCATGCTATACAGAGCTTCTACAAGTCTTGCAGAAATTATGTGAGGACAGCAAACCATAAGTCAGAAGAGTTCAGGACCACCACTGGTGTAAGACATCAATGAACTGGCCGTAGAAGCTGAAAATGCTGCAAGAACTGGTAATAGTAGGTGCCTTTATCAAATTACAAAACAACTATGTCACCAGCCTACTGCTATGGAAACACCTGTTAAAGGTAAATTAGGGAATTCAATACCAACAGAAAAAGAACAAATGAAGAGATGGGCTGAGCACTTCATGGAGGTGCTAAACAGACCACCACCAACAGTAACACCTGATTTTAATAATGAAACATCCACAACCACTTTGCCAATAACTTGCGATGAATTCACGCTGGACGAGATCAAACAAGCCGTTAAAAGATTAAAAAATTTTAAAGCTGCTGGAGTTGACGAAATTTCAGGGGAAATGATTAAAGCAGTTAATGACAACAACCTCTTGAGAATTTTAGATATTATAAATGAAGTATGGAGAGAAGAACAACCACCACAACAATGGAAAGACAGTATTATTGTAAAGTTACCGAAGAAAGGTGATCTATCAGACTGTAATAACTGGCGTGGTATATCTCTATTATCAGTACCTGGAAAATTATTATGTTGCATGATGTTAGAAAGACTTAAATTGCATGCTGACGAAAAGATCAGAGAAGAACAAGCGGGTTTCAGGCCGAAACGATCATGTATTGATCAAATATTCACACTAAGAACAATTATAGAAGAATCAGTGGAAAGGCAATCGCCACTTATTATCACCTTCGTCGATTTTCAAAAAGCCTTTGATAGTCTACACCGCCCATCATTGTGGAAGATACTTACAATCTATGGTTTTCCAACAAAATATGTGAATATAATCAAAGCGCTATATGACAATGCAAGATGTTGTGTTAGAACAAATAAAGGGAATACAGAATGGTTTACAGTAGAAACAGGGGTGAAACAAGGCTGTATTATGTCACCACTACTTTTTGGAATAGCTATTGATTGGGTTATGAGAAACTATACCCACAATGAACAATTGGGTATAAAATGGACAAATGGAAAATTCCTGGGGGACCTGGATTTCGCAGATGATGTAGCATTCTTAAGTTCAACACCAAGACAATCCCAAGAAGCAATAAATAATTTGTGTGTCATCTCTCGGTTAAAATTGGTCTCCAAATAAATGCCTCTAAAACTAAAGCTATGAACTTTTCTAACGAGACCTTTGATATCATCTTGAACGGGGAAAAACTACAGAAAGTTGAAAGTTTCAATTATTTAGGCAGTAAAATGACTCAGGATGGTGACACAACAAGAGAAATCCATACTAGAATTGCTTTGGCAGCTAGCGCCTTCAATAGATTATCTAACATTTGGAAATTACGATCATTGAATATACATACCAAGCTTCGTCTGTTTAATTCAAATGTTATCTCAGTGTTAACATACGGCTGTGAGAGTTGGAAAATAACAAAATCATTGGAGAACAAGCTGAATACATTCGAGAACAAATGTCTTAGAAAACTCATGAACATCAGTTGGAAAGAATTCAAGACTAATCGACAAATAAGAGAAGACTCTAGGCAGAAATATGTCTCCGACTATATAAGGAAAAGACGATGGTCATATATCGGTCATGTCCTACGAATGCAAAACAACAGAATACCACTACAGGCGCTCACTTGGGTTCCTGAGGGTAAGCGGAAAAAAGGAAGACCAAAAGAAACACTCAGAAGAACAATAATAAGAGAAGGAAGAACGTTGGGCCTAAATAATGTGCAAGAGCTAAGAGGAGTGGCGTCACAACGAACAACCTGGAGAGCACTGGTTTCTGCCTTATGCGCCGTGTTTGGCGCTTAAAGAATTTATTATTATTATTATTACCTTTTCATACTCCTCATGGACGATGTCATTAAGGCATGTAAGGAGAGAACAAGAAAGTATTCAGTGGAGTACTGGAAGATGAGACAGGTCTGTATTTCGGAGCTGGCATTTGCTGATGATGTTGCCCTGATTGCTAAATCAGAGGCACATCTCTAATTCAACCTGCAAGTCTGGAAGGAAGAGCTGGAGAAGAGAGGGATGGTCATAAGCAGCTCTAAAACAAAATCCATGGTGATATCACGAGAAGAAAGATGACATCAGATGATTAAGCTGGGAGAACAGGTCCTGGAGCAGGTAGACCACTTTAAATACCTCGGAGCTATTATAGACCGAAAGGGAGGCATCAGGGAAGAGTTGGCCACTCGAGAGGCAGCAGCTGGGAGACTTTTTCAGGCCATAAATCGAGGATTCCTCAGCAAGAGAGAGGTTGGTAAGAAAACGAAGATGGCTGTATACCGCTCCACCTATGTCCCAGTCTTGACATATGGATGCGAGTCATGGGCAATGACTACAACCCACAAAAGCCAGATCCAAACCTCAGAAATGAGATATCTGAGGAAGGTGGTTGAAGTAACAAGAAGAGACATGGTACGCAACCAGACGATACGTCAAGGCCTTAAATCCTACCCCCTGCAGACCCAAGTAGAACAGTCCCAATTAAGATGGTTTGGCCATGTCTGCAGAATGGGAGAAGATCGGCTACCACAACAAGCATGGGAAACAAAGAGCCAAGGATCCAGACCCAGAGTACGCTGGGAGGACAACATTAGACAATCTTTGAAGGACCGAGGACTAGAATGGAACCAGGCCAGGAGGAAGACAGCCGATAAGATAGTCTGGCGCTCTCTCTTCCAAACCTCTACACCTCACGGTAGAAGGGGAACGACTAAGTAAGTAATAATTTTAGCATGTAAATAAGTCAGGAAAAAGCCAAAAAGCCAAATGAATTTTCTAACGCCAATCACATTTTTTAAAAGCCATATTTCTGAAATCTGGCTTTAAAAAAGCCGATATGGCAACACTGACTGCCCTATGCAACCAATGCGGCCCCGGGGGGGAATGTAACAACTAAACGTGATTTATGTATATAAGCTGTACTATATGTATATATTTGGTATGTTAATGTGAAACGCGGGAAGTGATAAGTAATTAACATCTTATTTGTGTAGCCTAAGAGTTATTTTTAAACAGTCATATTGTCCATCAGAGCAAGGTGGGACAGATGGCCTCTAGGCCAAAAGTAAGGGCGCAGAAGTGATAAACACATGATAAACACAGTCTCGTCTATATATTCCTCGCATGGAAAAGGGGAGGTGGACCGCAGCAGCTACTGTTTACCCGGGACGCGAAAATGTTGCCACTTTGGAGCACTAAATTTAAGATGTTTATGTAAAGACAGACAGCAGAAAACACACTGACACTTTACAGCCATTTTCATATTAGTCAGGCACCGTTGCTGACTGGAGCCGCGAGCTAGAATTGTTGTTGTAACCCTACAATTTGTCTTCCCCTATTATTGTGTAATTGTCTAACGAGGGGTGCTAATTAACTATACTAATCGCCTTATCGGTAACGTTCTTCTCATCTTTTACCACCAAAGTTGCAAGATTTTCATGGCACTTTCTGGACAGGGAACTAAACAGCGCGCCTGCTGAAACAGTGCACATTTCTTACCAATATACTACAATTGCGCAAGTTTTTTTTTTTTTTTTTAAGGAAATATTCCTGCCTCTCTTAATTTTCGGTGATAATTTCTAGAATGTTCCCCATTTATATTAAGCAGTTCGGGTAAGTATGAATAATTGTCTCCACCATATATTTATATAAATCACATATGAAGCTTTTCCGTACTTCTGAAGCAATTATGGAAATGACCATATGAGAATTTACTGCAGTCATCAGGGCATGCCATCAACCAGAGCATAACATAATTATTTCCCACCATACTTTGGCGGGTGACTTACTCGCCTTCACCTGTTCGTTGCTGTTAATTTTTCTGTGATTCGCAAACTCCAGTTTCACAGTTTAGGCCCATTTCATTCATCACGAGCATTATGCTTCTGTCAAGCGATTGCTGACTGACTGCAATTATCGCTTGTCATGAGCTTTGTAGAATCATTCATGCGTTAGCAACTCATGAATCTTGATTCGGAAAGGTCTAGGGGAACAGTGACAGCCGTGCACGAGTGTGTGTGTGGATATAATGTGTAGTAAAATCTGTGAAAATAATCGCTAAATTCAGTAAGATTTTAGTCCTATAATAATAAATAAACCCGCCCGTGTGTGGTTGCCTATCTTCGTCTTCGACGCCAGTAGAGCGCTGCCTTTTGTGCAGTGGAAATGCTTAAAAAATGACCCGCCGTAAAATCTAACACGCTTTCCTAGTTTCGTTCTTGAGACTTATAATTAACATTTTGCCTGATCTGCGGCACGAAAACTGCCGCTCTGAATTAACGTAATATTTTAACTTTAACGCCAGTAATTGTAGCAATCCGGACAATTTCCAGATCTGCGGCACGAAACTGCGGCAAGTAATAACGCAAAATTAACGCCCCACCTTGCCAAACCCCTCTTCGCTTGACACGCCGTGCCATGCATATATCCACGCTGTGGGACACGCCAGACGGTATAAACACACAGACAGTTTTCAATTCTAGCCGAGTAGTGGATTTCTGACGTAACCGAACAAGTTAGTGTATTTGAATTAAAAAAAATGATAGAGAATGAGGGGGGAAGATGGCCGACTTGTGGAAAAGTTATAATTGACGATTGACAGTGACAAAACTGAAAATCCAAACTATAATGAAACTGACCATAAAAATCATATATTAGTATAGCTTAGTGTCTCCTGAGCAATAATATGTTTTAATATACATGGTAGCTCAATTATTAGCCAAGATATTGAGATAATAATATATGTCTACCAACGATAAGACGGACAGACTGTTGTTCTTGCTCGTTTATCCATAACGTTATTGGGGGACACTAGTTAAAAAAAAGAGGCATTGGAGTGATTCAAATCCGATTGGTTAGTCTGGGAGTATAGGCAGGAGGGATTGGTTGGGCAAAAAGACTAAATATATTTTGAAGATTCACTCCTAGAAGTTTGGAGTTTTGTTTTTTAAAATTAAAATTGAATCGCTAGACCCTCGCTGTGATTGGGCAGGTCTAGTAATATTGGCAAAAAGCTATCAAGGCTTGTCGCCATTTGATATACAATTGTTAGGAGGCAAGCTGCGTTGAGAACAGAGTCCTAAGAGTGATTTCAAACCTTGGGCAATCTGTACTAGGGCAAAGCTGAACTTATTTAAATATATAAATGCTAATGCCAGTCAACGTACGTTTGTGATATTTCTTTGAACTGTGGTAAGAACGAATTTATTAATATTGTTATTTAAAAAAATTGGTGTAGGAGATACTGCTTGATTGGGAAGGTTTTGCGACTAAGTAAAAGGTCCCCAGCAGACTTATGCAGGGCCTGTGGTGTTGCACACAAGCAGTAAAACTGACATGAGTTGTATAATTCAAATTGATTTCCACAGTTACCAGTGGGGAAGGCTAACCCACATTATTCTATGGGAGAGCATCATTGTTGCAGTGTCAGAGGCGTTGTAGCCGTTAGGGAAAGGAATAGGAGCACTGGTATGAATTGTGATCTCAGATGAAAATGGCTGAAATGGGTTGGTCAGAAAGATCTGACCCTTTTCTTTTATTGAATTATGCCATGTATTGCTTGTGGAATGACATTGTAGATGTATTATTAAGAATCATAAACTTGTTTCAGGGTTTTTTGTTCTGGTACTAAGTAAACTTACTTTCAAGAGAGAGAGAGAGAGAGAGAGAGAGAGAGATGTGAAATTGTGGTAAGTTGGGATTATATAAATATTTATAGGGGACTTAGTGTACTGACTGAGATCAGCTGTGAAGGTATCTGTATATAATATGTGTGGTGTGTTACAGATGACCTTACTTTGCTACCACATTTAGACCTCAATCAGACTTATTCTGGAATATTGTAATGACTACGTTGAATGTCTAGGGTTATGATATTGATGAAGTGTAAGTTCACAACAACAACAACAGACAGATAAACACTTTATTTAAGATTCACAACACTTTACAACACTATGACAAGCACATACATATACACTCTAGAAGACTAGCTTAAGTAAGTCAAGTGTTAACTTTCAAATTATGTATTAGTTTCTTTCAAGAATGGATATCCTGATCCAAATACAGAGTGAATCAGGAATCACAATCAAATGCAACACAATGTCTATGTACAAAAATTATACAAAGGATCTTTGTCCTGACATAGAATATTATTACAATATGTGTGTAGTGTTATGCTCTGGTATTAAGAGGTAATACTGGCTTTTGAAGCTATGTTGTTGTTTGTCATCACGACTTCAGGTGTTTGTTAATGGTAGAAATAATCTTGAAGGGTTCACAGTTCTTTTTATTTGTAAAACAATAACTGTCCCTCTTGCTTTAGTATTACAGTCAATTTTTAAAGGTGGGTTATACAAGGATGAGCTACTCTGGCTGACGAATTCTTAACTTATGAGTTGGCGGCAGGAAAACTGTCTCCTCTGCTCGCTTGCTTCTCAGTTATCTTGAAATACACCACTGGTCAATATCTTGGACAAGGAGTCTGCTGCCAGCCCTCTGGATTTAGCAAAACTCAGTACCACGGTCCCTGAAATAAGAAGGTTGTACCTCCTTCTTCAGAACTAATATATAATATCTATTTCCACACTGAAGTACAGGACATTACAAACACAGAGTTCAGCGCTGTATGCCAACTACTAGCTTCTCATGTGACAATATACACCAGTATTCCTCTCCCTAATGGTTACAACGCCTCTGCAATTTCAGCGTTAATTCCTTCTATACAATAGGATAGGTGTCATGTTACTATTTGGCAATCCCATATATGCCTATGCAGTTATACTCCTCTCTGACAAGCTTTTACATGGTGGAGCAATATCTAGGCTTTGCCTTCTGTTTGCTACTGAACCACACACATACAGACACAATTTATCAATTCATATTCAATTTTCATATAATATATATATAGATATATATGAAATAGGTCTAGTCTTACCACAATTCAAGGAAATATACACAAGTACGTTGACTGGCGATGAGTTCTGGCACAATTTTGATCTGCCTTATCCCAGGCTTTTATTAGAAAAATATTAGCTGGCTCTCAACGCACTTGCTTCTCACAATGATTTATTTTCAAAACTGGCCCTGAACTGACGCTTCTATTTGACTATATCGAACGCTCTAACCAATGAGACCATGTTTACAAGAGCCTTTGAAAAAATGTTACCCATTCTACACGTTGCCATAACAACCATATTTGCATTTGCAGTTCGACTAATAAGGTTTCGCCTTACACATTACTACCGCCAATCAAATCGTATCTAACTAGTTGGCCTCATTTCCCCTAAAGCAGTGTTTCAAGCATGTCATTATGAGCAAATATGATCTTGTGCTGTCAGACAACCCCACTATAGTATTTTTGCTATAATTTGTTAATTACTAGACTATTTGCGTAACACATAACATATTCTTTGACAGCAAGTCCTAAGGCACCCAAATATATAAGTTTAATGGGGCTAAGTGGCTTCGTTCATAATATGTATTTTCTTCTACCACCCGTTCACTTCTATACGATGGGATGTCTTCTGTACTGTCAGACTAATGTCAGGAGCTTAGACATAAATCAGTAGAATGTCAGGTTTCCCAATAAGATTTTAAACCTGTTTTCAAAACCTAACCTCGTATCGGTAGTGTTTTTTTTACTGTTTATTTTAAAAAAAACAGGCCTGCATGCCTTTCGCGTGTGATTGGCGTTCACTTTTTAACCGCGAGACGACGTGGTTTTATTGCATGCGTTCCTCCGTGCATATCTCTCTCTCTCTCTCTCTCTCTCTCTCTCTCTCTCTCTCTTCTAAGCCCGTCTGTCTTTTAGGTTAACGTAGTGTATATAATGACATTAATGTAATATTATATCTAGGTCATTAAGCAGTGTGTCTATCAAGGTCGTCCAAGAAATACAGTACCAGTTTTATTTTTAGAAACGCGTGTAGTTTATGCAGTAGGCTTTTACTATCAAACGTGGAAGCGTTACAGTTATGCAGACGAAGTAGAAAAAGGGGATCTCGAGTTCAGTCATTATGGCGTTCTACAACGCAGGTGTACGCTATTTAGGGAAAGCACTGGTCTTTCACCATTCTTCTTTCTTTCTATTGAATTACTTCGTTAGGCTTTACATTTATTTTCTCATTTATATATGTGGATTAGAATTTTTCACGACAAATTCTCCCCACTTAAAACAGACATCATATGTCAGTCCATAATTCTATATACACATAGAGAAATTTAATATTATTCCTGGTGATCACTGTGATTCTCATCATACGGATGGCGGCCTAGAAAATCCGCACCCAGGTTAGTTTTTCCAGAAATATATTCTATGCTGAACTGAAATGGCTGCAAAAGCAATGACCATCGGAGTAACCTCGTATTTTCATGCTTAGCCTGTGCTAGAAAAGCCAGGGGTTTATGGTCCGTTTGTAACTTGAATGCCTTCCCATACAGATAAATATTGAATTTCTTGATCGCCCATATTATTGCAAGACATTCTTTTTCGCTAGTTGAATAATTTTTTTCAGCTTTATTCAACTTTCTGCTAGCATATGCCACTGGGGTTAATTCCCATCCAGTGAATCTGACTTCTGTAACAGGGTAGCGCCCAAACCAATATTACTTGCATCCGTTCTCACAATGAATTCTTGACTTAAGTCAGGTAATTTCAAAATAGGTTTGCTTGTGAGCTTTTCCTTCAATTCTTGGTATGCCAATTCACACTGTGCTGTCCAGGTAATTCGATCTGGATTTCCCTTGCGTGTCAAATCAGTTAACGGTGCACATATGGAATTAAAGTTTTTGATGTATTTTTGGTAGAAACCACATAATGAGACAAAAGATCTCACGTCTTTCTTTGTTTGGGGCCTTGGGGCTTTTCTTAGTTTCTCCAAGTTCTTGGGGTCAGGAGTCATGTTTCCCTGATGGACTGTGTGTCCCAAGAATTCTAATTCTTTACATCCAACGCAACATTTGGTTGGTCGGGCTGTCAAATTCGCTTCTCTAAGTCGATTAAACAACATGTTCAGAGAGTCAATATGTTCCTCAAATGTTTCTGTTGCTATAAGGATATCATCCATGAAGTTTGTGATGCATGGATTATTCAGAGGATCCAACAATTTTCTCATCATTCTAGAGAAGAGACTAGGCGCATTCTTCAATCCAAATGGCAATCTGTTAAATTCATAGTGTCCCTCTGAGGTACTAAAAGCTAGATAAGGTCTAACCTCAGGCTTTACTGGAATCTGATAGTATCCTTTGCTCAGATCCACTTTTGAGAAATATTTAGCTTTATTCAGCCTGGCAAACAACTGATTTGTATCCGGCAATGGATCCACCTGACCTTCTGTGATAGCATTCAGTCTCCTGTAATCTATACAGAGTCTATGTTCTCCAGAGGGTTTTCTTAAGAGCACCACACTGGAACTATACGAAGATTCACTGTGTGAAATGATTCCTTCCTTCAACAAATAGTCTATCTCTTCCTTCAAGGCTTTCTCCTTAGCGAAAGGAATCGAATATGCCTTCATACATACAGGTGTGGGGTCTATAAGTTTCATATCATATTCCAAAAAGTTTGTATGCCC